>JAJLRJ010000006.1:17409640-17569640 GCA_024195265.1 Dendrophyllia cribrosa | reverse complement strand
AAAAAATAGAAAAATAATTAATCCCTATGATTTTTACAAAAAAAAAAGAAAGAAAAGAAACAGAAATAACTTTAAAATGACACGAAACAGTAACTTTATTGTCCAAACTTTCTTCAAGTTCCACGTCATGCCTCACTCAACCCTCACTCAACCCTCACTCAACCCTAGTTAGAAAATATATGAATGTTGCGTTTCGAGCCCCTCCCCTAGGTAACGTTTGACCAATTGTGCAGTCTGCACGTGTTTGAGGATGGAGTCCGGCGAGTCTGACGATTACGGGCTTTTAAAATCTGTGTTTAGGAAACGGTAAGTTAGTAGAGTTCCTAAATTCGATTGAACTTCACCTGTTAATTTGCTTCACAAACAATCTTTGCTGACTTTTTATTCGTGTTTGTATCTGGTTCGTTGAAGAGTCAGGAAAGTGATGCAGTTGATAAGAAAAAGTGAGTGTGCTACTCGGGTGTGTTTTAGGTGGGTATGTGCCGCCCCGGTCTCCAAAGTTGGACCCCGTCAGTTTGAAGGAATATTGCATTCAAAATTATATCCCACTCTAGAAATTTAATACCCCATTCTATAGGTCCATCTACCTGGAAAAAAGTTTGGTTATCAGTCCCCTTCCCGGATATAAGCTCCCCCCCCCCCCCCCCCCCCCCGTGTATACGGTAAACACAGTTACGTTCGTGTTGCAGTTACAGTTTTGAATTTGTTTTCGTTCAGAACATTGGAATAAATATTGACTTGTTGTGACCTGTACGAACTTTTTACGATATCATAAGTTATGTAATGTAATATAAAAACAAGGAGTAACGGTAATCGATGTATGTTTGCACGCTTGTGTGAGTTCGAGCCAGTTGATTACGCGGGTTTGCTGGTCATGAATGTGTGTGTGTGGGAAATGGGATTTGTGATCCCGGGTTATGGACCCTTCACGCTCAGTAACTAGTATAGGGTGAAATAGAAAATGCTTTATCTGAGAACATGAAAGGCGAATGCAAGTTGAAATTTAATTTTTCATTGTTAAATACTTTAAGACATGCAGTTTCAACAATAAAGATCCTGTTTCCTGCTTATTTGTCATTATTATTATTGCTTATTTGTCATTATTATTATTAATATATTTCTATTTTTTTTTTTGTAAAAGTCATAAGGAATTTTTTGCAATTTTTTTTTCCATCCGCATTTTATCATCCGCATTTTATTATCCGCACTTTATTATCCGCCATCCGCCATCCGCCATCCGCTGCCATCCGGTCCGCGTTTTACAGATACCCGTTCGCATAGCTATTCGTACGTAACTTCACACAGATTTTATCACATCTATCAACTCCTAAACAAATAAACTTTATGGAAATTGAGTAATTTTGAGCAGAAACATGGCCGCATCCGAGATATTTTAAGCGATTTTCACTAGAAATTCGAATCATGAAAAATCTCTATTTTTGAAGGTTTTCTTGAATGCATTAATATTTTCGAACATAGTTATCGCATCCTCTTCAAATTTAGTTGACTCGAATAAGTATACTATTCATTTTAAATTGGCAAAGATCCATTATTATGTCTGCTCCCAATCGTCTCTGAGCAAGTTGTAAACTTCATGGGCGAATTTACCATGGTTTTACTTAAAATTGTGTGTCATTTCACTCGAACCACTGTATCTCGTGAACTGTTCGGACTTTCGGAAAAATATTTGGTAGGCTTTTAAGTTGGACTAATACCAGTATGTACACAAAATATTATCAAATTCTGGAGGATACCATGTAGACTAAAAGTTTGATTTTGCATGGATTTCATGTGGACACATTCTTAACTTGCCCTAGAACAAGAAAATCAGTACTCACAAAACCAGGTTTTGCACTATTAAAAATATATACATACTGTCACAAGCTCGTGTGTGTTGTAATTTGGCACTCGCAGGATCTTAATAAATCATAAATGGCGTTGATAAATGGGGCTTTGCGCGTGGCTGGACCACAGATGTCCACACCAAAGAAATCGCACATAGATTTGAGGGTAGATATCTTCAACTTTTTCAATGTTTGATCAAGTTTGTTGGCCACAAAAAGTTCACAGAAATTAATGTTGTCACATATGAGAGGATGTCGAAGATCAATTTGTTTCTGGGTTTCGTCTATTAAATCCTGAAGAAATTCTTCCCTTGCGATCGCCACATCTTCACAGCTTGTGTCTTCCTCACTTATTTCTTGGCCTCTCTGCAAAGCCGCCAGTCGAGAAAAATATCCTTTGATAGTCTGTGCTTCCAGCCACTCGGGTCTCGCGAATTTTCTTTTCAGGTCCTCTGCGACGTCAACTGGGTTTGCTTTTGGGTGTCCATCCTTAGTACCTTCATTGAACAATTGTGTGAGGTATTCCTTGACGCCTGGTGAAATTTTAACAGCACTCTTCTGCTTTTTGAGAGCCCATCCCTGGGATGCCTCTTTTTGTATTGTAGCTTCGCAATTGTATAGACTGTCACCAATCTTCTGACTCTTTCCCTTAATAGAAGTTGTTGTAGCTGCCCACTGTCTTTGGACGGTATCGTACACACATTCATTCTCAGGTAGCATGACGTGGTGTCCAGTATTAAATATATTTTAGGTTTTAGATTAATATTAGATATTTTATACTTTTTTATGTGTCCCCAAATTAGTATGGGTTTACCCAGGCTATAAGGTCTTTTGACACTTAAATAAAGTTTCTATCTATCTATCTATCAGTATCCATATGCTCATCAGCTTCTTCGAGTGTGCTAAAGGTCAAAATACATGTTGGCTCCAAACAGGAATATGTACTTGTCAGATCATTCTCACAAGCCTTGGATATTGCTTTTCCTTTCTTCTGCTTTGTCCTGGTAACTTCTTGGCTCCATTCACCTACTCTCTCCAGTCCAGAAGCATCCTGTTTACTTTGAAAGTCTTTAATCTTTATGCCCTCGCCAACACCGTATGCCTGCCAGACGCGCATATCATCTTCTTCGAAAGAGAAGGTTATTATATCTAGTGACACCTGGAATCTTATTGTTCCCAACGGCTGCTGACATTTTGGAAGTGTCGATTTTGCAAACTGCCACCCGAGTGCCCGCAATAACTGGTGGAGATTCAAGTCCCTTTTTCACGTCTTCTGCCGTTTCAATGTCATTGTTTTCTGCTACGTAATTTCTCAAACGTTGCTTGCATGGCGCGATTTTGCGGTCACAGAGATCCTTCCCTGCTTGGGGATCCGAAAAATCGTAACATATAACCTCTATACCAGTTCGCTTACTTGTAGAGTTAATAGTTGACAACAGCGAAGAGCTATGGTAGCAGCCCGCGTTGTCACTCCGTAACACAGCGCTTGATACAGACGGGTGTGTTTCCTTTACGGTTATGAGGACTTCTTCGATGATGCACGAGACCGAGAACCAGTCTTGCTTGCAGTTATCAAGAACTGCCACGTACATGTGAATTGTGTACTCGCCATTTCCTTCAGCCTGGCAGTCCGGGTGACCTGATTGGTGAATTACAGCAGAAAAATGCCAATTCAGACCACGTTTCGCAAACCATTGCGATTGTGTCTCTCTGAACTTCATCGGTAACAGCTTCATGGCCCAGTCATTTATAACAATGACCTTTTTTTTCGTCAAGTTGGCTTAAAGCATCTTGCCTCGCTTTGTCTTGATGGAATGCCCTAAGAAGATGAGCTTTCCAAGCCTCGAT
This sequence comes from Dendrophyllia cribrosa, assembly GCA_024195265.1. Taxonomy (NCBI): domain Eukaryota; kingdom Metazoa; phylum Cnidaria; class Anthozoa; order Scleractinia; family Dendrophylliidae; genus Dendrophyllia; species Dendrophyllia cribrosa. Next base: position 17,565,948 of record JAJLRJ010000006.1, on the reverse strand, counting down.
ATTTGTAACCGCATGTTGAAACTCCCAATTTGCCCTTTCTCTCTGGTCTTCTGTGAGTTCTAACTCTTCATTCTCGATTTTCTCTTCTATATCTTTCAGAACATTTTTTATTTTCTGGCAATCTGAACAGGACAAATTGTGGCTGTGGTCACAAAGAGAAGCAAATTCCTCTTTCTTTGGATCCGATAGGGCAAAGACTGTGCAATGGTCAGCACAGTGTTCGTCTGGTCCCAAATGGCTCTTGTATTCTCCTTTAAGATACTGCCTGCCTGCAGTTAGAGCTCGCCCAATCTCACGACCCCACGCCACTCCTGCTCCGTTTCTGGCAAGATTGTCTACAAGTTTCTCAGGCGTTTGAAACGCCTCTGCCCCTGCAGTGGAGGTATTATCAAGTCCCTGTAGAGACTTCTGCTTTGAAGCACTGCACACCTCCATTATCCGAAAACAAGTGCGCTCTTTTAAGGGCACCTTGCTCTCACTCTTGCATTCCTCCTGATATAGATGCACAATCTTGGTCATCGTCATCGTGCGAACAAGAGCTGGAATAGGAATAGATTCCCCAGAATGGAGTTTGAGTGTTTTTGTTCCAAAAGCGACATCTTGTAAAAAGGTAGACCGCGAAATAAAATAAACGAACTCCTTCACCTTTTCCATATCCAATCTACATCGAAAAATTTGCTCCTTTACCACCAGTTCCCCTGGCCCATGCTCCTGGACATGTTTTCTTGCCTTCTTTATCTGTCGTAAGGAGATTCCAGGTAAGAATTCTTGTATTTGGGACTGGCTGTACCTGTCGCTAATGAGTGATAATATTTGTGTTTTGGTGGACTTGTTTTCACATTCTTTATATGCGAGCAAAATCGCTTCTAGACCAACATCTAGTGGCCGGGTAATTTCTGAGCTGTTTAGTGATTGGTGATACTGAATAATGGCTTGCCACAAACATTTTTCCTGCAAAGGAGCAATGGTGCCTAAAACAAGTGAAACAGCTTCTTCAGCTTTTTTGGTGTGATCTTTTCTGGTTCTGTCTGAAAGTGAATCCCACTGAATATCTACGTAGCTCGGCAAAGGCTCAAATTTTCCCTCGGATATAATGCTTAGGGCGCTATTCAGTGCATCTAAGTTTCTCCTTTCTCGTTCACCTTCCGGCAAGAAGATGCTGCTTTGTTCCTCCTGTGACGCGCTACTTGGAGCAGAAAACGCTGACCCAAATGACACACGATGGTGCCCACTATCTGGCCTTCGTAGTCGTAACTGTCTGGGTATGGATTTTGGTGTAGTGGGCACTGTAACTTGCATCTCTTCTCCTAGTTTCTGTGCTGGAGTGGCCGGTGTCTCGGCGACTAGTCGTCAACATGTACTGCAAATAGCTGTAATGTAGAAAACCAATGAATTCTCGTGTTATATATTATTTGCTAATCAATTCGCATGAAGTAAAGATAGACAGATGGATAGAAAACTTTATCAAAGTGTCTAGGTATTTAGCTGAAGCCAGCCATACACCCTTAGTACCAGCGGTTCTAACCTTCTCGACGGAACACATACGGTTATTAAGGAAAACAGAACTTGTGGTATATAACTTTGGCCCACAGAAACATGCCCGGGCTCTCCTGGTAATCACGATCACTAGGTTTCACTCCCTCGCTGCGTTAAAACGGCAAAAATGCATGGAGAAGCCGGGTTTTTTTCAGGGCACATCTTACGGTACTATAAACTGCAGTACTCATTAAAAAAGAGTTGCAAATGCATAGCCACTGTTCTGCGCGACAATGAGGAATGTTTGATGGCATATATTATGAGTTACAATTAGGGATACCTGATCCTATAGCAACAACAATGCCTGTGTGCTTATGAATCATATCTGCCATGGTTTTATTCACTCGTCGCGGACGTTTCAGCATTTTGGTTACACGTTTCTTTATCTTTGAAGCACCTCTGCTGTCTTCATGACAAGGATAACAACACTTGTCCTAGCAGAACAGGAAAACGATATACATATAAGAGCGAGGGCCGTACTGGGAGAAAAGAAAATACCAGTCAGAGGTCTTGACAACACCAGGTCCGTACAAAAAAGACCAAGAGCCGATATTCTCCCAGTATTGTCCCAAGCAAGATTGGTTAACAACAGATTTATTACACGATCACAGACTGGAAAGACACTGAGCAATTCTGATTAAAAGCCAACTTAGCGTTAACTCACGTTTAACGTTGTCAAAAAAAAAGGAAAAGAAAGTTGGAAGAAAAATAAAAGAATGTTCTACGTGTAAGATTATTCTCTTGGAAAAGTAAGCCGTAAAACTAAAAGAAAACTATACGATCATTCGGGACAGTGCCCGGTCCAATACTTGGAAAATACTGGAGCGGCAATAGAGCAATATGACTGGTTGATTTTAGTTTTTGGCCCTCTGAACTAACTTGGTCGTGTAATAATATCTGTTACTGCTCTGAAAATTGCTCAGCAGTCATGTTTTCCATTTCGGTTACCTTTGCTTTATACAGCGTTGTAAGTTTAAAACGATGTTTGGGGCAGACAACAAGTCTCGTTGCGTCTACTTCATCACAAGCTATTCCTGCACGGTTCAAAATTAGCTCCCATTCGGAAATTATCACCTCATGACCTATGAACAAAAAACAAAAGGCAGATTTAACATGCGAACATTTCAGCCTTGCAGCTGACGATTTTGTGCAAGCACATACGCCGATCATCGTAAAGTTTCTGACTGAGAAGTCTTCCAAAATCTTCGCCATTCTTCGGAAATGTTCAGAAAAAGATCGGAAGCGATAATTTCTGCCTCCCAACTTTATAATTTGCTTGCTAGTGCTGCGCCTCCCATACTGTGTAACACCTATAGTAATGAATCTGAGGAACAAAGGAAAACAATTTAGGCCCCATCCACACGAATGCGTTTTCATGCAAAAAAAAACTCAGCGGCTGCGCGTCCACGCTGCCGTATTCGTAGCGTTTTCCCCGTCCATACTAAAACGCTCAAAAACACTGATTCGCTATGAGAAAACACTGCAACCATAATTTGCGCAAGCGCATGTGATGTGAATGACGTCATTGTTTTCGAAAGCCTTCGTTTTCGTTGTCTACACCACAGGCTTACCATCCCCTGATTGTGTGGTGTACTATGCATCTCCAATGGCGGTATCGGTTTATAAAACTAGCCTTACAAAAGGCGAAATTTAGGGCTCTTAAAACTGATAAAAATGACTATCATGTTGTTTAACTTTGTTTTTCTGTATTTATTTTTGTGATTTGTGGCTCGCGAAAGCGGTATTTTCAAAATAGCGGCCCGACCCGCTCAAAATAAACACAGAAAAACAAAGTTAAACAACATGACAGTCATTTTTATCAGTTTTAAGAGCCCTAAGTTTCGCCTTTTGTAAGTCTAGTTTTATAAATCGATACCGCCATTGGAGATGCACACTAGACTACACAAACAGGGGATATAGTATAAAACCTGTGTCATACGATAGGGCTCCGTTTTCAAATGTGTCCACTGTGGACAGCGTTTTCATATGTATACGTTTTCGATGAAAACGATGAGCGTTTGCGATCGCGTTAGTGTGAACGGTAGGCGAAAAAAGTATGCGTTTTCAATAGCAAGGCCTTAAAACAATGCCGGATGGTCATGCGTGACACGCGTGACAAGTGTATGACAAATCAGTATAGAGTTTTTCCTCAAGGCAAGTGTTGAAAACGTTTAGCTTGAAACAATGTTTAATTGTGAAGCAATGCTTTTATTCCCGTTTTCCCCTGCTTTTGCCCCTTAATGGTTTTGTGTTTGGCGCTGTCTTCCTTACGTGATCTGAATACAGCTGTTTCGAGAAAGGTTGTCGGAAAAAAGCGCAAAAGTGCACGCGACAATCCCGAAAAATAATATGGGATATGATCAATGAATTTTAATAAGTCAAACAAATACATGAAACCCACGATGCCTCGTCCGTACAGGGACGATCTTAGATGGTGGGCCATTGGGATAAATGAGTTTTTAGGATATAGCGTGGATGACTACCCACAGCCCTTCTGGATTGTCGCGTGCACTTTTACGCTTTTTTCCGACAACCTTTCTCGAAACAGCTGTATAATCTTATTAACCAGAGGTAATACTTAGCTCCTGTGTAAACTTGTAAACAAGAGAAATTTGCATAATATGGTTTTATTTCAGTTTCAGCCATTTTGCGAAAATAATTTGAAATAAGCTTAAAATCTTTCCATTTCACATTTGTATATTGGTTTGTTTGCTTCTTTGTTGTTTGTTTTGAGGAGAAGCCAATATAATTCTTGTTACGCAGTAGGCACTGTAATTCGAAACTTTAAATTATTCTGGTCCAAGCGTAAGTTTTTGAATAGCTTGTCAGGCGTGGCGCTCCATATGTAGCAAAGACATACTGTGCCTATTTTTGGACTGAACTGCAACGGTTGTCGCAGTTATTAATATCTTTTGTCATTATTTCTTACCACTACTGCTTGACGTCTTCTCACTTGGACGTCCTCTGCTTCCGGAAGCACCCGAACCTCGATACTTTTCCTTGAGCCACAAGCTCATATCACACTGGCAGTTAATTAACGGGATCATTGAGCTGTCGTGGGCAGCCCATTCTACAGCACCGCAAGGATCTTCTCTTTTACCAAACGAACAAAACTCCATTTTGATTCTGTCAGATTTACTCAGATTGACATGAATTTCCAACAAGTTGTTCTTCAGCTGAGAAGACTGGGAACTACTACCGACCCAGTTTTCCTGTACCCACGTCCAAGATCAAAACAAATTGAGAATTTTCCTTCAAATAGTCTAATACACAATTTATCAAAAAATATAAAATCCGGACGTGACTTTTATGTAATGAAATCCGTTAAAAGGACACGTTTTCTACCAACAACGAAAATATGGAGCCGGATCAATATAAGCTTTTTACATTAAATAAGCGTAAATGTTTACATCCAGTGACAAGCAGTCCCAAAACAATGTCGATCATGAGAGACAGAAATGGCAAACATCTCAGCGACTTTAGAAACGTTCCTATTACATTGGACTATTATGGACTCATCTGTGAACAAAGGCAGAAAGAACTGATCATCAGGAAATATGTTTTGACCATAGGATGGTTTTACTCACATGATTTTCAGGAACAATTTAACCTGATCTGCATTACCTTAGAGAAATTTTGCTTCAAGCCGTTGGACTTTTTCAGCTTTTGGTAAGTTTAAGTAAGCATGGCTATGTTTAGAAGAAGTTTATGTATAAGTAGCACACCATCCACGTTGATGTTCGATTCATAGTAGCTGTATTGTATGCATATTTATGTTAAAGTGGAGTAAAACTTGGATTTGTGAGTACTGATTTTCTTGTTCTAAGGCAACTTAAGATTCTAAAGTAGTGTTTACTGCCACATTTATTGATTATCACAGGTTTCATAAAGAGATTTAGATTCACTAAAGCAAACTGAAGTGTTTAAAACTAAATAGAGCTGGAATGGGTGTTGAATTATTACTTTTTACAATATGCAAATTTTGTGACAGTGTGCTTTGACATGAGTCTTGGAAGCACCCAAAAGTTAAATGGGCCAATTTTTTCTCGATTGATTTTCATTTTACTAACATTAAGGTATCTCCTGATATAAGTATCAATCTGACCTAACTAGGCAGTTAAGAAATATAAATTTCTAAACTTAGGCAATTTTGGATGGTGGTTTTATCTTCAAAATTTGGCCAAAACTCGTACCAGGCCCCACACTGCCAGAACCTTCTCTGCCAAATATGCACATATGATTTGAAAGACCCTTTGTAATAGAAACACACCATACAATTAATTAGTCAATAGGATTTGTTTGTTTGTTTTTATGCTATTCCAAACTTACCCCTTGTAAAACATGATTTTCCATGATCCGCTGGCCCCAAATGGTACCCCCCCCCCCTGAAACTTCTGAACTAAAAGTCAGAAAACAAAACCACTTTGGCTTTTGAAATATCTTACCAAGATCAACTTCTGCAGCAAGTTTAATCAAAATCGGTTAACCTCCATTTCCAACTTCTGGAACGCTTTCTCAGACAAAGACACTTAAGGCATCAGTTTTATTGTTTTCTAACGACCTGTAGAAAAGAAGGGCATACTGAACTCCTGCAAAGGCTGATACTATGAGGCACACTACAGAGGCCACATCTCGAATTGGAATAGAGCTTTTCAGCTGTGCCAGACTATGACACTTGGATTTAATGGCTGCTTTGTCAGGGAGCATGGAGATAGTCATGTCCTTAGAGTTTAGTAAAAATCCCAGAAATTTAGCCACCTGATAAGGTGTTGTGACAGATTTAGATTCATGAATTGTAAATCCTAGTGACCTAAGCAAGGCAATTGTATCCGCCACAACCTGGGCTAATTCATGGGGTGTTTCCGCTATCAAAGGATGTCATCTATGTAGCCAACTATAAGGTATCCCTTTGACCTCAACGTGGCATAGACTGGTTTCATGAGTTTAGTAAACACCCTGGGGGCAGACGAGAGCCCATTGGGCAAACATGTAAACTCATAAAGAGATCCTTTAAACTCAAACCTTAGAATTTTCCTGTATTGGGGGTTAATAGGCACAGAGTAATAAGCATCCTTTAGTAGCTGTGCTGCTGATTGGAGAGACTCCATTTTAAAGTGTTGATATGTAACATACTCATTCAATTTTTTTAGGTTTAGGATGAGTCTATGAGACCCATCTTTCTTGGGGCAAGTAAAGATTGTGGAAATGTATTGTGTCACAATGTAACGTTTTGTGAATTACTCCTTTCTCAAGAAGTTTAGATAACTCCAGCAATAATACTTTCATCACCTTTCGAGAAGGCTATATGAGGTACAGTAGATTGGCATGGCATACTGTCAAATTCAATACAATAGCCAGAGACAATCTCAAGGATGCTTGGGTCTGAGGTAATGGATTTCCAACTAGACAAATAATGAACTATGTTGCCAGCGGACAAAAGTTGAGATGGCATTTACCATGATAACTGTGTGGACTACTGTGATGTCCGCTTGTTGTTGAAGTTTATCTTTTGAGGCTCCTTGTTTCGCCAGGGTCTGTACGTTTGGCCCTTGGAGTTTTTTTTGGCTGGTTTCTGTTGTAGGAAAAAGTTCCTTTGGAGTTATTGCTGTGGCCATACCCTGAGGCTTGTCTTTGGGATCCTTTGAAGTTTTGGACTTTGGCCCCAATTTTATTCACGTCCCCTATGTCCTTCAACTGCTTTTGAAGGTCATCACCAAACAGCAAATCCGTGAAAGGCACATGAGGGGAACAGAGTGAAGCATAGTCCTGGCCCGTATCTCGTTTCATTAATTGCTTACGTTGCATATTGAGCTCAAAATTCACATGAGTAATCAGCGATAAGGCTTCAAGCCCAAATTGTTTTACCTGTTTGACGCCCTCTTAATCAAGACCTTTTTTTTTCTCTCTCTGTCATGGACAGATCAGTCAAACGGGCGACAGGAATTATGCCCTTAACAAGGGCTTGCTGAACTTTGAATAGCTGTAGGTCCTTCTTCTTTGTTGACTCACGAAGCTTGCGCCAGATGCCTGGATTTACCCTTGTAGGTTTAACGGCCACGCAGTTTTCCGGTCTGGTGTGGCGCTCAAGCTTTTCTTTCAGCCCTTTATCCGGCAAGCGGCTGCGAAACATTTTATTAAGGAGCTTGAGAAGTTGTGGGTTTTGTATGTTTTTGCCAGTTGAGTCTTCCGACTCGTACTCCTTCTGCATGCTTTTTGGCGGGAACGCTGTTTTGATGTTCTCGATCATCGCTCGGTCGTTTGCCCTTGCTTTTTCATTTCCCCTTCGGAGAGTTTTCCTCGAGTTTATCAAGTCTCCTTGTTAGGCTCAGGATCGCTGACGAAAGAAGCTTAACGTCAGCGGGCGACACCGAGAGGTTCGTGTCGGTCGAGGCAGCTTTGGCCGCCATGTTACGAGAAGCACCGTGTCGTTCTGCTCCGGATGTTTCGGTAGCGAGGTCCTCCTCGTCGATTGCCAACAATTCCGTTTCATTCGCGGAGTTCATAGTGTCTTCTCCTCCCGGGAAGTTACACCGAGAGACGTGATATTGTACAAAGAAACTCGACGACAGTTCTGCTAGAAGTTACTCGACTGAATTGCTCGGACAGAAAACTTGCACTGAGCTCGGATATCATATGCTTGCTATCTCACGTGACCTCCGACTGTATGCAAATGCGAGGTAGAATTTCTTGCGTGTCTGGAAGAAAGTTGAGACAACATAAGAAAAATAATTTTATTTTGAGAAAATTGTATCTTGTTCCCGGCTTTGTTTCGATTTTTTCCCGGGGTCACCAATATGCATTTATTCAACTTGGAAGCAAATGTATTATAAAGTTGTAGTATCGCCGATTACAATTCGGTAATGGACTCACCTTGGACTTTCCCCGCATTCGACGAGTAGCAGTCACTGCCATCTGAACGGGAACTACCTTTGTCTTTTGGCTATTTCTGGTCTTCCTTTTCCTCGCACCTGTTTCGCTTCGTTTAAAAACGGTGGGTAAATAAGAAGAAGCGTTTGGGTCTAGGGACTTCTTCCCCCCGATAAAATGTTCTGAGCACAACCGTGAATATTCGTTCGGAGTCCAGCCCTCTCTTCGAATAAGGTCTAGCCACTTTTTTCTTAACTTCTCTTCCTTCGGTATCCTATAATATTCCAAATCTGGACGCTTCTTTCGGCGGTTAGAGCAATAGGCAGCACAGCAAAAATCGTTTTTTCCCATCACAACAATTAACGTTCCCTCGCGGCCGCCATATTTGTAAACCGACTTGCCCCCCAAGACTCAAAGGATTATGGGAAATGTGGAAATGGAGAATTATAAAGAATTCAGAAATTCTGATGCCCGGTCAATGAACTGAACAAAACTGGCTATTCACATATAATTCTTAAAGGATTCAGAATTTCTAATTCCCATGTCACTTACATGTAACTGAACAAAAAAGGCTATTCTTAAAACTGAAAGGAATCCGAATTTCTGACCTCCTTATCACTTTACCCTTTTACTCCCAATTGACAGCGATTTTCTTGTTATTTTCCTTGCCATCATTCAAGTTTTCCTATAAAACCATCAGCTTCGTTAGTTTCTTTGGGAGTTATTAACTTTTCCACTACCTTTGGGACTAATTTTCCCTGGTTTTGGGGAGTAATATGAGATGAGAACAAAGTTGGGCGTGGAATACAATTTAGGACCCGGTTTATAAAAACATAAGACATTGGCAGCGGCTTTCTTGTTGTTTTCTTTGCTATTATTCAAGTTTTCCTATAAATCCACTCGCTTCGGGCCTGATTCTGCGGTATAATCAAAGTCCGGCTAGAACGAAAATGGACGAGCCCCGGGAAAATATCTTTTGGAAGGCTGTGATGACCGGTGAGGTCACTTATCCTGACACTGCCATAAACCTCGCATCTACCGCAGGCGATGTACCTCCTACAGCTCCAGCACCTTATGTATCTGGCCGCCAAACGCTTACGAAAGGAAGAAAACGGGCCCGCTACACGCTAGTTGAGGATCATATGATCCTTCAAGCGGTCGAGATCCATGGGAGAAACTGGTGCAACGTGCCTAAATTTATGAATAAACACCATGAAGTTCTTGGTAAGGAAGCCAGCGAAAAATATCGAGATGTCGACGTCAGAAATTAGAAAGCACACGAGAGAATTAGAAAACGGGTCGCCACCCTGCAAGAGAAGCACGGCGAAGATGACAGGTTTGCATAACATTTTATTGTGAATTATTTAGTTGCGCCCGCTACGCGATGGCGACTCCAAAAAAGCCCTTGTTTGGTTAAGGGCATGGCAGTAGTTGTTTTTCTCAGGAGATGTGCTAAATCCATCGGAAAAAAAGAAGCTGCCGTGCAGGACACCGAGTTTAACAGCGGAGAGAGTTCTGCTGATTCTGACAGGGAAGGAGAAAATAGTAGAAATGACCCGCCGAATAAACGAGAGGGAGAAAAGGTACCTTTTAGCAACTTGTGAGCAGCCAGGGCCGAGCAGGCGGTCGACGAATGAGCCAATACATGAACCAGAGGAAGTTTTGAGTGCGATAAGGGGTGCCCGAAAGGAAGAGAAACAGGACTCTGGGTACGTATATATGTAACTAAACAAATTTTGTCATTTTCGTTGTCGGCTATATCAAAATCTTCAAAAGATTACATCGAAAAGTTCCCCGACTGTTAATCATTTAGGGAATTATGTGATTTATTAAATTAAATTAATTTTTAATAAACAAACTTGCCCCAATTTTAAGATTTGGGAATTTTTGCTCCTCTAACTAAAACTGTGGGTTCCCTAACAACAGCATTGCACAAAGAGTATCAAGTTCATCGGCCTCAAATTTTCAGAGAAAGCTAATAGGCCATTTCCGAGTTACGTTATGCCTCGTTGTCAAAGCGAGGCTAGGTGTACAACCTTTCATATGAAGATGAGTTTTATTTGCATTTGAATAAAAAAAACATTTTCATATGAAAGGTTGTGCACACCCTAGCCTCGCTTTGACAACGAGGCATAACGGAACTCGGAAATGGCCTGTTGTGTTTTGCCCTTTCAACATTCGGAATTGATCTGTTTTGTAGCTCGGTAAGACGCCTGCTCGCAGGTGAGCTAATATTGCAATAATAGAAAAAACTATGTTTCCCTATAAGCGCCCCTTTATGGCCCTTAGAATTAAATAAAAGCCTTAATGGAATATTTTTGTAAAACGCGTTCTGTGATGTTCATTTAAACTAGTGAATTTTTCCTAACTCTTTTCTTCGTCCTTTTCCTGACTTTTCATATGATACTCAAACAGCAAAAGAACAGCAAAGAGGGCGAGAAAGACCAAAGCTGGTGGTTGGTAGGAAATGCTCAACGACGTCCTAGGTCAATTACCTGCTTTAATGGAGACGGCGAACCGAGCTGCAACTGCTCATATCGCCGGCGGCACTCTCAAAATGGGAGAAAAAATACAAGCTGGAGGAAAGTAGTAGTGATTGAACTGTTGATTGAACTGTTGAGAATATCATGTTGGATATCGGTTAAAAATAAAATGTTTATACTGACGTTTACTGGTCTTTTTTGCTTTGCCGGCGGTCTGTGATTTAAGGGCTCATCCTCGGTGTTAGAACCTGGCAAACTCACGAGTGACGTAAAACAAAGAAAACAAAAGGCATAAACCAATAGAGTCAACTGGGAATGCAATACTACAAAGGTAAAAAACAAAGAAAAAAGTCACACGTTCTTACACCGAGGTAAACCCCGATTGTCCCAGACGTTCACAAGCTATTTTTCCTTGTTGAGCCTAACTTAATTCCAAAGCACAATGGGCCTTTTGTAAGTAACAAACAGTGCCGTTCAACTTCGGCGTTAAACCAGAAACTTTTAAATCTTTAAACAATGATAGAAAACCTTCTTGCGAACAAAAGACATTTCCACTAAATCGGAAAACCCTATTAGATAGAAGTGTCACTCGGGCTACGCCCTCGTGCCTTCTATCTATGCTCGAGGCACTATATCCCATAGAACACTCGCGTTCATTGTCTTACCCTTACACAGCGAGTTTAAGCTCTATTATAATATACTTGTTTTGTAAAACAGCATAAATTATTGAAGCAGGCGTGAAACGTGTTTTGAAATTAACAACTAATGTGAACAATGAAATTGCAAACATGTTTACGGGAAACGTGTTTCGTTGAAACATGTTTACTCTGAACATGTTTCGGTGCTGATGTGAACACAGCATTAGCGTCCTATTTTAGTGTGTAGCAAAACACGGTCAGTGATTCTATTCAATGATTTGCTTGATTTAAAATCAAAATTTCATGCAACTGGACACGCAAACGTAAACACGGTCTTTTAAAATTAACACAAATTTCGTGGATTTTATTTCTTCGTTTTCTCCTTAAGGTGGCTCCATTGTTATTTCGGGCGCACTCGTCTATGACAAACTTTGTCTCATAACTTTTCCGGCTCTAAAGCGATGCTTCTAAAACTTTGCGAAAACTTACAGCTATTATCTAACAATAATATGATAGAATTCGATTTTAATGGGAAAAAATATATTTAGTGATAATCGGGCTTAAATGAACCCCACTTTTTGAACAAAATCGCACCTGTGAAAAATTTTGCTGTTATATTTGTGTTAAATTTCTGGAATCAGCTTACATTGACTTAATACATACTCATGCCAAGTTTCAGCAAAATCGTTGGAGCAGAAATGCGGAAGAATAAAAGCCATCAAAATTTAGCCCCAAAGTACTTCATGCAATTGACTAAACAATCTACGAACCCAAATTGCTGTGAGAAGCCTTCCCAATGCAAAACGTGCGAACCGTTAAAACGTATCCACTAGTTCTGTAAATATTATAAAATGCTCCAAAACTTGCTCAAATCTCCAATGCTGCGTTTTCCATCATTTTTCTAAAATTATGCTGCAGTTTGATGTCAAACTCCTTCCACATGAATTTCAAGATACTGCAATACTTCTACATCGATTGTTTTTTGCTTAGAATGGCTTGCAATTGGAGAAATAGTTGTTGGGATTATAAGCTGCTCCACATTTGAGCTCAGGAGAAGCTGACAAGCAGTTTTCAGAGTTTTGTTTATGAATACGAAATGAGCACGTGGGGAATTTATTCTAAGAATTCGCACCTTAGTTAGGGAGTAGTACTGTAGCTCTTCCAGACCTCTAATTTTATTGGCCCCGTAGTACTGTAGCTTCTATTGTGTTTAGGTCTAGGGCTATTGTTTGTGTTGTTTAACCTATTGTTTCGTTAACCAGTCACTGAGCTTGTTTGGAAAGGTACAGTCTCTCCCTAGTTAGGGGGGCGTCATAATATGCGCGCGTAGTCAGCGTAGTTCCCACATTTAAAAACATTGCACACCATGGAAACTTCTAACGGAGCGTACATGCTCCCTCCCCTCCTGAGGTAACTAGAGCGCATATTGTTGTAGTGTTGTAATTCCAAGGACATGCTGCACAGGGGATTTTATAATCAACATTACATTGATCGTCTTCAGGAGGTCGAAACTTAAGAACAGGAAATTCTTATTGTAGTGTTTTTATTGGTTTGTTGGTGACTTGAGTGTCGTGACTCTTGAGAATTCGAGTGAGAGGCTCAGTGATACCTTTGATGTAAGGGAGGATCGCAAAGTTCTGTCGGTTCGTTGGGTCAGCCCATTTGAAAAACATTCCAACCAATTCTTCGGGTGATGGTGTTAAAGGGAACCTCCATTGTGATAATAAGTTGACGTTAAATTGTTGAAAATAAAGTCTAAATTTCGATTTTTTTTAATAACAAATAGGAAGGAAATGAATGGATATGAATATCGCCTTTTTTTTGCTTTTAAAATTCCCGCGCGCCGCCATTTTGAATTTTTGTGACGTCATTTGGTTGCCGCTATTGCGTTAAGAATCGACGTCCTTTTGTTTGGAGCAATTGGGCAACCATGTGATGTCATAAATATTCAAAATAGCGGCGCGCGGGAAATTTAAAAGGGTAAAATAGGCAATATTCATATCCAATTTTTGTGTACACTAAAATTATATTTCCACTTGTTATTAACATAATTGAAATTTAAACATTATTTCCAACAATTTTACGTCAATTTGTTATAATAGTGGAGGTACCCTTTAATGGAGGCGACGATTTCTTTCTTATGACATCAGCAATAGTTTTTGAAGGGTAGTCATTAGATTTTAACGCGGCACTGATTCGGACAGTTTCGCGGGGTTTTTCAGTTTTTGAGTTGGGTAGATTCAAAACTCTGTGCAGAAGTCAGTCGCGGCAGTGCTGATTTGCATGAATTAATATTTTCCCACATGGTACAGAGAACCGGGTACCAGTACAGTGCGAGGGGCCTTACGGTTCGCATGTTTGAAAAAGAGTCCGTTAATAGATTTGTGGTCAGCCTCGCCGTGCCAATTCCTAACCCAACAAGTAAACATTTTTGGCAAGTTAAGTCGCGCCTTTGTTTTTTATTGTAGTACCTTAAGACTTATTATCAACTGTTAGGCGCATTTCAGTTTTTAGTCGCTTAACTTTCTTAAGCTCCATTCACACCAACGGTTAAACATGTTTAAATGTTGTTTAGTTTAACTGCGTTTTTAGGCTCTATTCTGAAAGTTTTTAAATGTATATGACTCAAACTACCTGGAATGGCAATAAAAGTCAGTAAAGTTTCTTTTAGTAAAGATTTCACTCCAAATATTACGGGAGGTTAGCAGGTATATTTCTAAACCTGTTTTAAACTAAACAACATTTAAACATGTTAAAAAGAAATATTAAAAAGTTGACACTGGCTAAAAATATTTAATATTTGCATATATCGTATACCATCAGGACGCCGTTAGACATTTGCATTTTATCTTCTGCTGAAGAAGGCAACAGTAGTTGCCGAAACGTCCAACACAACATTTTTAGCCAGTGTCAACTTTTTAAAACATTTAAACATGTTTAAGCGTTGGTGTGAATGGGGTATTAGTTAAGACACCTTGAAACCCTAAAGGTAGCACCACTGCATAGGTCGGGGGTACACGGTCCCCATTTTTTACCAGTAGTTGTTTTTGGGGGCGTTTACGTGTCCGGCTCTGGTGCGTTTAGATTTATTGTAATATTGTACATAATGTATTTCTTTGTCAATCAATAAAATGTATCGTGGGCCTGGCTGTCCAATGTCCCATGGGGTATACGTTTTGAAATCAAAATTTCGCAGGGAAGACATGCTTCGATTACTTTCATACATCACCAAGTTTATGAAATGTGATCAAAGTTTTATGTTTCACTAGTTTCCAAGCAACAGCGGTTACTATAGCAACGCCACTTGTTGCCCTGTGTTTATTGCCAGTGGACATTGATTTGAAATCATTATAAAGCATAACCTAAAAAAGTGAATTTGTAACGCAAACTTTTCGGCAGGTTCTTCATCTTTAAATTTAAAGGCGTTGCAGTGAATCGATGTCAATAAAATTTTCAGATAATATTTTGCATATCGGTGAGCATGCGTGGTGAACGTTTTAAAAAAATCCATCGAGTCGTTCCTAAAATTTTTGCAAAAACGATTAAGCTCTGATTGGCCATCCAAACGATCAAGATAATAGTATCTTGAGAGAAAGAGAATGTGATCATCGCAATTATGCTGCAATTGAAGGAGAATCTTGCCCGCTCGAGTCTTTTGGCCATATAATAAATCCTTTATTGACCAAGCGTATTCGGTCAACATGGTTGGATGTTGGCCTGTTTTTTTTTTGTTCTTTTTTTGGGACCTCGTCCTTTTCTCGGTTCATAAAAACGAGAAAAATTAAAACGAAATTGGCCAATATCCAGTCATCTTGACTTCACACCTTTCACTATAGAGCTGTAACAGCATGGAATTCTATGCCGTAGGAGTCGAGGAACTGTGAAAGCGTAGAAAACTTTAAAAAGAAATTAACTCCAGGCCCTTCTCTTTGACGAGTTTTAACTGTATGAATATTAATATTGAAATTAGAATTTTATCAGTAGTTTTAATAGTTTATCATATCAGTAGTTTTACAGTTATTTTTTTTTAAAAGAGGTGTTATTGTAATTTGATACTGAAAAGCCCCGAGGGGAGTATTTTAATAAAGTATTCCTTTCTTGATAAATAAAGAAAGATGGTATATGTCAGCTCGGTAGTGAAACGAGAAAGATGTAAGGTTTATCATGTCGCGAGTTGGGACAAAGAAAAAAATCTGAGTCCCCGACAGGAATCTAGCCTGAGCACACCGGTCGGATGCTCTAACCACTGACTCTACGAGAGACTCGTGGCGAGTTAGGTCATATACTTAGTTTATGTGATTCAGCAATGTCGAAAGCGTAATGTGAGGTAAACATACATTTAACTATTATAGCGCGAAAGCGCGCGTGACATCGCCTAATTCTTAGCCGACGAGGCCGAAGGCCGAGTCGGCTAAAGTTAGGCGATAGCACGCAAGCTGAGCGCAATAACAGTTTTTAATTCAACACATTGATAACAAAGCACAGTTTGAAGAAAAAATATCGAGGCCGGTCCGTCATTTTTGCATTCTCTTGTCAAAATGCGAAATTTACCTCCATCGTTGAATATACGTCATGTAGACATAGCGTATATCGATAACTTTTTGACTATATTTGGGCAGTGTATCAATGTGTTGAATTATAAGAACCTTTATTCGCCGTTCCGCGGGAGATTGGGTCAAGATACGTCTCGCAAAGCATCATAGGGCTGTTTTAGGGGACTCTTCTCTGTAACTCGTCGCTTTTGAGGAGTTACAGTCCAAGGAAATATCAAAAGAAGTTGAGTTCTGTACATTCTTTCTCCCCCAGGGAAGTGATATCCACAAATCCCAGTGTGTTGTGCATCCACCTTCAAATTTTCGTTGCATATGATTTTTTTATACAAACGCCTCGCTTTTGCATCACTCGGCAACGTGTGACACTTTATATCTGGCGAGTTCCTCCAGTTATTTGTGCATCCTGGAACACAACAGTTAAATTTTTCCATTTTACAACAACCAAAACTCAAAGCTACGAGAAATTCAAGCAAATGGCGTCCCCCAAAACAGATACTTTGCGACACAAAACTTGACCCAATCTCCTATGCCACCGCCGAACGGCGAATATGGCCTAACTCGCCAGGAATCTATGAGTGAGATGTGCGACGTAAAAGGTAACGCAAAATCCGTGTTCAATTCTCATTATTGTTGGCATACGCAGCTCTGGTTTTTGTAGCACAAAGTAACTAGGAGCATTACTACCTCACTGATCTGGATAGGATGCTAGTCCATTGCAAGGTTTAATCTCCTCCCAGGATTTTGTCAGGTACAGTTGTAAAGTAATTAGGTTCAATCTGTTTCAAATTCAATGGACTTTACAAGCTGGGTGACTCACTGCTGCCTGTGCTTCATCCGATCAATTCTGCAGCAAGAAGCAACCGGGAGTATTACTTTTCACCCTGAATAGGATGCTAGTCTATGGGAAGGTTATCCAAGGTTATCCAAGGAAGGTTATGCTAGTCTATGGGAAGGTTATCCAAAACATTTTGCTATGTTTCCCTAACGGTTTGCAGGTAGAAATTTCTACAAATGTTTGTAGAGAAACAATGTGTTGACAGAAACAACACGGAAGCAGAGACCAGGGAGCTAAAGCAACCCCACGACTGCGACGGAAGCGAGAATGGCCAAAAGCCCAAAGCAATTAGGCCTCTGCACGTGCGTTTTACTGATTTTGGTAAATTTCTTCGCCTTTCAGTGCAAATCAACAACGTCAAATTATCAATTTATAGGTTTTAGTGGAGAACGTGAACATACGACGGTCAATTTCTCTTTCTCTATTTAAACTGGAAAGGCGTCCCTACGAATTCAGCTCCTGTCACATTAGACAAACTCAACAAATTGGAACAATTGCAAATTAGTTTAAACGAGGGCGAATCCTTTTTTAAAGTGACGTTTTCCCTAGCGTTACCGTCATCGTTGCTTAAAGCTGAATTACAGTCCGTACTGCGCAATCTCGGGGTTTGTTTTCATTTTTTGTTTTGAATTTGTTGATATGTTACACTTCGGTAATAGCATACATGGAGTAAATGGGAATAAACCGTCAGTCCGCCATTACAACCGTTGTGTTTACGAATGCTCGATGAGCTGAAACGTCGGTTTGGGAAAACTTTGCGGTTCTTTTACTTGTTATTATTGTTTGGCAAGGACATCTGACGTTAATAATGAAGGAAAAGGTAAGTTTGTGCCGTAATTTTTATTTTCGCTAGTAAACGTTCTTTGTTTGTGAGTGTCACAAACATTGCCGAGCTGAGATTGCGCAGTACGGACTGTAATTCATCTTTAAGTCTGATGTGCAAACCACTACATCCCCTCCCCCGCGACTACATAAAGTTGCAACCTAGTCCCCAGGGCCTTCTCTACTTTCAAAATGGCGTCGTGGAGAAAACCTTGACAAGGCTGCCAAAATTATCCAAGAATCGTGGATTTGTCCTGTGAAATGTCTATTCAACTTGAACACTGGTTTCAGATTAAAAAAAATAAATATATAGCTGTTAATTGCTGGAAATAAATCTCCGAAAATAAGTTCTCCTCATGTGTTGGATGACAAAATAATCCACGATTCTTGGGTTAGCTTTAGATAACATCCATCTACACCACCTCGGACACCTTATTGAGAATTATGGCGGAGTCCTCGCGGGCCAAAGGCCGTCTCGCGGAGCTCCATACTCATAGTAGAACCATGCCCGTCATTTTTTATGGTCATGGCTAGCGGAATGTTTCGCGGGCGCGAACTCGGGCAGGGTTAGCTCGCGAGGGCGTCGCAGGGCTAGCTTGCGGGCGTGTTCTTCGCGCAACATGCGCGTACGGCGTCGCGCAACAACCGAGATCTTAGCAATTTTGAAACCAAAGCGAGTCTTTGTTTTTCGCGCGCATATTGAGGATATAACTAACAAATACGCTTTGTTTTCTCTAAAGTCATTATGTAAGAAACAAAGCCCAATTCCACAAATAGCGGAGCTCTCGCGGACCGAAGGCCAGCTCGCGGAGCTCCATACTCATAGAACAATGCCCGTCATTTTTTATGCTCAGGGCTAGCGGAATGTTTCGCGGGCACGAAGTCGCGTAACATTCCGGATCTTTGCAATTTTGAAACCAAAGCGAGACTTTGTTTTTCGCGCGCGGCTACACGGGCGATGTTACGTCAGCTACAGTAAACACTTTTGTTGTGTTTAACGGTTTGCAAAATCGTTTTTCCCTGCATTTTTTCGCGGTTTGCTACTCGAGTCAGGTTTTACATTTCTAAACAGTGGTTAAGACTGCATTTGAGGCTGCGTAACTCTGCAAGTCAAGCGTTTTTGGAGGAATATTACGGTGGCTACGGTGGCCCATTAGTGCCACTGCTACACACTGTAAAACAAAGCCGTCTCTGTATAAAAACTCGCCTCCTCTAAGCAATGGTACTTGTTTTCCATACAGGTATAAGCCTGTTGCATAGAATTGAGCCTCCTCGGTAGAAATTAGCCTCCTCCGTAGAAATGAGCCTCCTCCGTAGAAATCATCCTCCTCCGTAGAAACGAGTCTCTTCCGTAGAAATGGGCCTCCTCCGTACTGAGAAATGAGCCTCCTCCGTAGAAATGTGCCTCCTCCGTAGAAATGAGCCTCCTCCGTAGAAATAAACCTCCTCCGTAGAAATAAGCCTCCACCGTAGAAATAAGCCTCCTCCGTAGAAATGAGGCTCCTCCGTAGAAATGTGCCTCCTCCGTAGAAGTGTGCCTCCTCCGTAGAAATGAGCCTCCTCCGTAGAAATGAGCCTCCTCCGTAGAAATAAGCCTCCTTCGTAGAAATCATCCTCCTCCGTAGAAATAAGCCTCCTCCGTAGAAATCATCCTCCTCCGTAGAAATAGGCCTCCTCCGTAGAAATGCGCCTCCTCCGTAGAAATCCGCCTCCTCCGTAGAAATGAGCCTCCTCCGTAGAAATGTGCCTCCTCCGTAGAAATGAGCGTTAATAATAATGACAGGCCAAACACGACTCCTATTGGTCGATATGTTGTATCTATGACCTTCACATCATAGTTTAGCTCTTACGAGTATGTCTTTTAAAGAATTTCCCTTTCTGTAGGAGATTATGTGAAGCTCCTTGAATATTTCTTTCAATAATGGTTGCCTTTCTATAATATACCTAATTCAATAAAGGTTGCTTTGACAACTGGTCATTGCTAATTGGGCATTGGCATTTGGGCATACGGAACACAATGCAATGCTTTGCTTGAGTGAACACCAAACAATAGCTTCCCAATGCCCAATTACCAATGACCAAAGCAACCTTTATTGAATTAGGTGTATACCATTTGTTCATTAAAAATGTTTTTTAAATTACGCACAGAAGGGCGGTATTCTGTTACAAACGGTAATATTCTTTTGTTTGTTTTCGATTTTGTTTTCAAAGTCGACATTCTTTCGTGATGATTAACTTCTGAGAGCGTTTTATCTGTGAGGTTATCTGGGTAACCCCTTGTATGAAGTCTTTGTTTGAAGAGGCTTATATTTTCCTCAAAAGTTGTCTTTGAGGAGTTAGTTCTAAGTAACCTTAGGGCTTCGCCCTTGATAAATCCTTTCTTGACCCCTGGAGGATGGCAAGATTTAATTTATAATAATAATTTAAAAACCATTTTAATGAACAAATGTATATTATAGAAAAGCAACCATTATTGAAAGAATGCAAGGAACCTCACTTAATTCACAGGACGAAATAATTAATTTACTAACCTTTAAGACAAAATTAAATGTTACGTAAAGGTATCGAAAATCTTTAAGTTGAGACGTAAATACTCTTAAATGTATTAAAGTAAGTAAGAACATTTAAGTTATCTTTAATTCAATTTTCAACAACTTAAAGGCAACTTAAATTGTTCATTACTTGCTTTGTCAAGTATAGGCTTATTTAAGTAATTTACGGTGCACTTAAGAGCCAGTGACTGTAAATATCGAGAATCACTGGACAGGCTCCCAAAATCGAAAATCCTGATAATTTGCCAAGAAGTTACTTTTGGGGAGCTATGTTCAAAAATATTATTGGAACTTTCTAGAAATTTATAATTTTCGAGAAAAAGGGGAAAAACGAAAACACCGGATTTTGCTTAATTAATTATGCAAAAATCACAGTTAAATTGACCAACTTCAGTACGCTTGTGCTGAAACAAAGTGCAACGCTAGAAACCGGGGATACGTTTTTTCTTTAGTATAAATCATCTACTTTCTAGACATTGTCCTTTTCAAAGTTTTGCAGTGATTTAGAAAGTTTCACGGTTTCTTTAAAAAATGCCATCTCAAGCGTTTTGTGAAAAGGCAAAAATTGAACAACTTCAGTGGCACGAAATCCATCTTGGTATGTCCGATATCAAATCAAAATATATACAAGGATAAAGTTCGGCCCTTATACTGAAACAATATGAAATAAAAAATCTGGGCAATTCAGATTCGTGTTGTCGATTACAATTTTCGCGCGCAAATTGCTGGGAGGTGAATAGCACTTGCTATTCCGAGTTTCAGTAGCCAATCAGAGCGCGCCAACAATGCTATCCACTGTTTCAGTATATACTAATTATAACTATGGCGACCTTAGAAGCCCCAACAATGTATAATATAACATACATTTATTGTGACCATTGATAGTATCAGCATTTATTTTTATTTTATTTTATCATCTTCCCCGAAAGACATTTCGTCGAAATATCGGCTGGAAAGCCAGCATAATAAACCAGCCTTTGAACAGACCGCGCCCGGAGACCAGGTCACGTATACAGAAAGCTATTGCAAGTTGGGTGTTCTATTTTCCAAAGACTAAGGTGTACGGTACCCTGTGCGGGAGGTTTCAACTTGTAAACAACTAGGAATAAGAATGTCTTTTTTGAGTTTTGCTTCTCTTGTGGTGCAAGCTCCGAAAAAAAAAAGCGGTCGAGTTAGTCGATTTAAAAGACTGTAATCGGGATGTAACACCTCACTTTTGAAGGGTTACAATATCTTGACGAACGTTGAAAGCGTCAACGACGAAAGAAAATTATTACTTGCACGTGCAGGTGAGTAGTAACACATGACTTTTCTTTTCGCTGATAAAACAAGCCTTGGAACTGTTGGAGTTGAACCTAATTATACCGTGTTAAGGGTTTCCTTAACTTTACTATAACTCGGATTTTCGTCTCGTGTTCCTAAAAATTCCGTATAACAAAACAATGCACTCGGCCCGTTTTTTATTTCTTTAATAAAAAATAAACGGACATGCCCAAGACCAGGCGAGAATGGGAGCTGAGAGGATCAAGCCCGGCTTTCTAGATCGGGTGGGAGGGTGGGTTGCCAAGCTCTTCACTTTTGCGGCCTCGAGTCGAGTGATGGGGTGGAGCACATGTAACTTCTTTTATACAGCTGTTTCGAGAAAGGTTGTCGGAAAAAAGCGTAAAAGTGCACGCGACAACCCGAAAGATATTGTGGGTAGTTATCAACGCTTTATCCAAAAAACTCCTTTATCCATATGGCCAACCATCTAAGATCGTCGCTGTATGGACGAGGCATCGCGGATTTGATGTATTAATTTGACTTATTAACATTCAGTGATCATATCCCAAATTAATTTTCGGGATTATCGCGTGCACGTTTGCCCTTTTTTCCGACAACCTTTCTCGAAACAGCTGTAGTCTCATTTGCATAATCCCCAGGGTATTAATTGCCAATGCAAATAGAGTTTGCATAGTAGCAATGGTCACAATAAATGTATTTCATATAATTATTATTTGAAAATGTATTTCATATAATTATTATAAGGGCTTCTGAGGTCGCCATAGTGGTCGCTATAGTGACCAAAATGACTGTATCACAGTCATTTTGCAGCGCGAAATAGATCAATTAGTAGTCACTGTGCCGTGTCAGTTGCCCGTGTAGTTATAAGAGGTGATAAACATAGATAATTTGGAGGTTAATTGTTTATATTTGTGATCAGGTTATGAGAAAACTATCCACAGCTCTTAACATGAAAACATTTGAACATCTCCACGTTTGAAAACAAACCGTGGTCGCGATGTTGCGTGACTTTGCCAGTTAAGTGTACTAGAATGACTTCCGGTTAGAGTTTAGTAAACATTGTTTAATAGTCTTTTAGTACTCGCTAAACAACCCCTTTAAGAATATATTTGAAGAAAAAATATTTTTTTTCCAAAGGAGAATTAACATTTTATGAAGAAACTGCAATTAAAAAATGTACTTGACTTAACAGCTACGCCGCTTCATGGCGTTTGCCTCCCAACTCCGACAACTATTTAATAATAAGCGGCTAATTTTACCGATTTCCTCTATATTTGAGATATCTCAAAGCCGAAAATGATATAGATAACTGCTATGATAAAACAAATAAACCATCTAAGAATAGATAAGGCATATTTTCATGGGTCGATTCGGCAGTCTATCGTATTTCCTCAGAACGTATAGTCTTATGGTATTTACAATTTTGCTAATTTGTGCAAATTTGACAACAGCGCGTCGGGGAGTTTTCGTTTTGTCAACACGAATCTGAATTGCCCAGATTTTTTATTTCATATTGTTTCAGTATAAGGGCCGAACTTTATCCTTGTATATATTTTGATTTGATATCGGACATACCAAGATGGATTTCGTGCCACTGAAGTTGCTCAATTTTTGCCTTTTCAAAAAATGCTTGAGATGGCATATTTTAAAGAAACCGTGAAACTTTCTAAATCGCTGCAAAACTTTGAAAAGGACAATGTCTAGAAAGTAGATGATTTATACTAAAGAAAAAACGTATCCCCGTTTTCTAGCGTTGCACCTTGTTTCAGCACAAGCGTACTAAAATTGGTCAATTTAACTGTGATTTTTGCATAATTAATTAGGCAAAATCCGGTGTTTTCGTTTTTCCCCTTTTTCTCGAAAATTATAAATTCCTAGAAAGTTCCAATAATATTTTTGAACATAGCTCCCCAAAAGTAACTTTTTGGCAAATTATCAGGATTTTCGATTTTGGGAGCCTGTCCAGTGATTCTCGATATTTACAGTCACTGGCTCTTAAAGATAGTCGAAATTGTTCTTTAAGTTTTCTTTAATGAACCTTTACTTTTACTTAAAGTCGTTATTTCGTCCTGTGATATAATCTCCTACAGAAAGGGAAAGTCTTTAAAAGACATACTCGTAAGAGCTAAACTATGATGTGAAGGTCATAGATACAACATATCGACCAATAGGGGTCGCGTTTGGCCTGTCATTATTATTAACGCTCATTTCTACAGAGGAGGCACATTCCTACGGAGGAGGCTCATTTCTACGGAGGAGGCGGATTTCTACGGAGGAGGCTTTATATTTCTACGGAGGAGGCACATTTCTACGGAGGAGGCTCATTTCTACGGAGGAGGCACATTTCTACGGAGGAGGCACATTTCTACGGAGGAGGCTCATTAGTAGTAGGTTAAGTATGGATTTAACCTCGTTACGGCCTAGGTGCCTAGGTGATGACGTAGTTTCGTATAGGTAACTTATTAATATGTATAATCAACTGCCTATACCTTTTGTGTTAATAAATGACTAGGGATAGTGCCTAGGTAAATCATTGATATGTACATAATTACCTTCCGCACACATTTCGAAACAATAGACCGGCCCATACTTGCCCGCTCTATTCCGACTCACTTCAAAACAAAACACAACTGACACAGATATCCTTTACAGACAGAGCAAAACAACATGCCTTGACCAGGACTCGAACCTGGGTTACTGCGGCCACAACGCAGTGTCTTAACCACTAGGCCATCAAAGCTGTGGCCGATATTATAGCTGAATAAACTAATTAGAGGTTTCCGAAACATTCAAGTTAAGAAGCGATAAAATTGCACAGTATAAAAAAAACACTTCTTATTCGTATCTACCGCAACATTCTTATTGCCGCTTCATCGCTAGCCTGTATATCGATATTCAGTTTCCCAACCATCACCCACTTTAAGTTGTAATTTCTCTACCGATAGCTTCAATGTTCAAACTTTTAATTATGCGAACACTCAACTCTAAATTTGCATGGAAAATTAGCACCTCAGAAAACTTAACAAAACAGCCAATTTAATGTGCGTGCTAAAACAATAAACCCCCACTTTGATTAAGTTCAAATAAATTTAATAATAACAAAACGCATTAAGGTTTCATCAAATCATTATGTCAACAAAAGCTGTTTTATTTAGAACAACTCAAATCCATGTACTCCACAAATGATAAGACTGAATCAAGAACAAAATATTAGAATGAAATTACTTTACGGACGTAGCGCGAATTCACTATAAGGCCATAGCACAGTCCTAAAGCTTTGTTGGCTTTTTCGGAAACAAAGATTTTCTCTAAAAACGATTTTACGTTTGGTTCATCTTCGTGTTCGTAAATCCACTTTGTTTTACCGTTTGAATAATGTCTTAATTTAACTGGAGAACTCGGACGGGGGTTGTAAGGATTTTGGGAACTGGTATATTTCTATAACGCCACGTTTATCATTCAAGAAATTTATTATTCGAGGCTGTTTTCGCAAATCCTTGATCATATATATAAAAAGTAACTAGATATCCGTGTTAACTGTTGTGATCAAATGATAGGGGTACAGGAGGGGTACAGAAAGGGTACAGGAGTTTTTACCACCACCACCACAACTCTATTATTTTCACTACCACCACCACAATATCGACCCCACATCGATCTCACATCGACCCCACATCGATCTCACATCGACCCCACATCGACCCCACATCGATCTCACATCGACCCCACATCCTCCCCCTCCTCCTCCTCCCCCTCCTCCTCCTCCTCCTCCTCCTCCCCCTCCTCCTCCTCCTCCTCCTCCCCCTCCTCCTCCTCCTCCTCCTCCTCCTCCTCCCCCTCCTCCTCCCCCTCCTCCTCCTCCTCCTCCCCCTCCTCCTCCTCCTCCTCCCCCTCCTCCTCCTCTCCCTCCTCCTCCTCCCCCTCCTCCTCCTCCCCCTCCTCCTCCTCCCCCTCCTCCTCCTCTCCCCTCCTCCTCCTCCTCCTCCTCCTCCTCCTCAATTCTATTGTTTTCTCCTCCTCCTCCTCCTCCTCCTCCTCCTCTAGAATCCACAGGCTGAGAGAAAATATTTGTGGATTTATAGACAAGGACAAAAAGGACAAAACAAGGACACTAGGGACAATTTAATTACAAAAAGGACAAAACCAGGACTATTAGGACAAAAGGAGACAAATGCTTTCTCTCAGCCTGTGGATTCTTGAGGAGGAGGAGGAGGAGGAGGAGGAGGAGGAGAAAACAGTAGAATTGAGGAGGAGGAGGAGGAGGAGGAGGGTCGATGTGGGGTCGAGGTGAGGTCGATGTGGGGTCGATGTGGGGTCGATGTGGGGTCGATGTGGGGTCGATGTGAGGTCGATGTGAGGTCGATGTGAGGTCGATGTGGGGTCGATATTGTGGTGGTGGTGGTGAAAATAATAGAATTGTGGTGGTGGTGGTAAAAACTCCTGTACCCTTTCTGTACCCCTCCTGTACCCCTCCTGTACCCCTATCATTTGATCACAACAGTAAACACGGATATCTAGTTACTTTTTATATATATGATCAAGGATTTGCGAAAACAGCCTTGAATAATAAATTTCTTGAATGATAAACGTGGCGTTATAGAAACATACCAGTTCCCAAAATCCTTACAACCCCCGTCCGAGTTCTCCAGTTAAATTAAGACATTATTCAAACGGTAAAACAAAGTGGATTTACGAACACGAAGATGAACCAAACGTAAAATCGTTTTTAGAGAAAACCTTTGTTTCCGAAAAAGCCAACAAAGTGAATTCGCGCTACGTCCGTAAAGTAATTTCATTCTAATATTTTGTTCTTGATTCAGTCTTATCATTTGTGGAGTACATGGATTTGAGTTGTTCTAAATAAAACAGCTTTTGTTGACATAATGATTTGATGAAACCTTAATGCGTTTTTGTTATTATTAAATTTATTTGAACTTAATCAAAGTGGGGGGTTTATTGTTTTAGCACGCACATTAAATTGGCTGTTTTGTTAAGTTTTCTGAGGTGCTAATTTTCCATGCAAATTTAGAGTTGAGTGTTCGCATAATTAAAAGTTTGAACATTGAAGCTATCGGTAGAGAAATTACAACTTAAAGTGGGTGATGGTTGGGAAACTGAATATCGATATACAGGCTAGCGATGAAGCGGCAATAAGAATGTTGCGGTAGATACGAATAAGAAGTGTTTTTTTTATACTGTGCAATTTTATCGCTTCTTAACTTGAATGTTTCGGAAACCTCTAATTAGTTTATTCAGCTATAATATCGGCCACAGCTTTGATGGCCTAGTGGTTAAGACACTGCGTTGTGGCCGCAGTAACCCAGGTTCGAGTCCTGGTCAAGGCATGTTGTTTTGCTCTGTCTGTAAAGGATATCTGTGTCAGTTGTGTTTTGTTTTGAAGTGAGTCGCAATAGAGCGGGCAAGTTTGGGCCGGTCTATTGTTTTGAAATGGGTGCGGAAGGTAATTATGTACATATCAATGATTTACCTAGGCACTATCCCTAGTCATTTATTAACACAAAAGGTATAGGCAGTTGATAATACATATTAATAAGTTACCTATACGAAACTACGTCATCACCTAGGCACCTAGGCCGTAACGAGGTTAAATCCATACTTAACCTACTACTCTCATTTCTACGAAGGAGGCCCATTTCTACGGAGGAGACTCGTTTCTACGGAGGAGGCTCATTTCTACGGAGGAGGCACATTTCTATGGGGGAGGCGGATTTCTACGGAGGAGGCTTATTTCTACGGAGGAGGCTCATTTCTACAGAGGGGACTCGTTTCTACGGAGGAGGCTAATTTCTACCGAGGAGGCTCATTTTTATGCAACAGGCTTATACTTGTACGGTAAACAAGTACCATTGCACAGAGGAGGCGAGTTTTTATACAGAGACGGCTTTGTTTTACAGTGTGTAGCAGTGGCACTAATGGGCCACCGTAAACTAACGGATATTTGTTTGTTCATTTATTACATAGGTTGAAAAGCGATTTTATGTAAACAAAACAAGACTTGGATTTTATAGTTCTAACTTCACTCGCGTCGCCTTGCTGTCTGTATATTTTTTCTAATTTTGATTTCGAAATCAGTTTCTCGGGCAATTTTCGATACGCAACTGGCGTATTTTATTCGGAAATTAGTCATACTATACGTTATTCTAGACCGAGAAAAAGTTGTTTCTGTAAGCTTTTGTGCAGTCGTTCGCGTAATACTGTTTATGAGAATTGCTAAAATTGAAAAATAGCCCGGTCGTCAATCTTAATTCTAATTTTTCTCGAGCTTCCGACCTTTCACCTTAGGTAAGCTTATCATCATCGTTTCTGTTCAGAGAGCTCCGCTGTTAGGCTAAGCCTATCTATATATATTATAACGTAAAAACGGAGGAAAGAAGTCGTTTGCATTAGAGGCTAGACCAGGGTTTTCTTCGTTTCGCCATTTTGAATGAAGAGGAGGCCCTGGAGACGGGTAAAGCCCAAATCATACCGTCCAGAAGGACGTCGGACACCTTATTGAGTCTTATATAACGGAGTAACTGGTTAGCTTTCAGTTGAGGTTGGGGTAGCAGTTTATATAGTTCAAGTTTATTATTGGATAAACTGATGTTAATGAGACCTGAGACATTGAACTAAGCCACTCACTGCCTGCATGTAACATTTTATTCCATAGTCTACTCGTAAATTGTATGCCCTATTGTCACGTAAATCTCACAGAGTACAACAATTTCTGTACTTCTCAGTACTCTTTCAAGGCCCAAGTCCAAGCCTATTTTCTGTAATTTCTCAATGCCAAGGTCAAGCCTGATATTGATTTAGTTGCCTCATTTACAATGTATCTATCAGTTTCAAGGCAAAGTCCAATGTAAGGCAATCTTTATAAGATGTTATCAAACAAAAGTCCCAGTCAGTTCTGTCATATTTTTCCCACGTGCTCTTACCTAGAATGTAATAGCGCGTGTCCCACTCAGTCATTCTTCCATCGCTTCGCACCGAGCATCAATAATTCCCCCCCCCCCCCCCACCCTCCCATACCTGGTACCTTTGTCTTTTAAGTTTACCAGCCACATGGCTTTTTGTAGCAGAATTGTTTATTAATAAATATGGCGGCAGGGAAGTGCAACCCTTGGCTGTACTTTACCCTACAGTAAGGCTTAGCCCTTGGAGACAGGTCCGGAGAAATCCATTCCAGGGTGGGTACCCACGGTCCCACCTGATCTGTACTCCCCCCAGGAGGACACTCCTCTCCTGGTCCCTAGCGGCGCTTCCCTGCCACCCTGATTTTACCCATCACCTGTGCGTCGTTGTCCTTAATTACTATAGATACCAACCAGCCTGCCTCGAAACCAGCCTGCCTCGAAAGAGGATCATTAACTTAAATTTAGGACTAAGCAACCCGAGATGCTAGGTGGTACAGTGGTACGGTAGGCTATGTAAGCCTAAGCATAGTTGAGGTCACAGGTTCAATCCTGAGTGGGATTTTAGATTTTCTTTTTTACACTTAAAAAGTTATTGAAAATAAAATTCTAAGTGTTGACATTACGTCATGTAAGTCTCAATAAGGTGTCCGACGTCCTTCTGGATGGTATGATTTAGGCACAACCCTGGGGACGAGAGTGGGTAAGTTGCGAATGAATGGACATGTTCCTTTTAAATCTTGCCCAATTGGCTTTAAACCCAATGAAAAATGAGAAGCCATTAAATCCACAATATAACGCATGTTTTTAACTTTTCATATTTGTACATGTCAAAATATCCTATAGCTGTTCTTCCTGTAAATAACTCGGATTAACTGTCTATTGTTTTATTGTTTTTCTGCTTTTCAAGAAAAGCTTGTGCTTGAGGAGGCAATTCCAAGAATTCAGATATTGGCTCCAGTGCTGTTTGTTCCACACTCATGCTGACTCCCTCAGGAATGTTCCGCTGAATGTATTCTATGAACGTATCTGCTGTGTCACCAGTCACATTTTTAATCTGCAAAGTAAACACTTACCATCAGAGCCTGCTTGTTTGGAAACCTTTCATCTGTGGAGTATGAAAGGGCGGAGTGCAGTATGAAAGAGTGGAGTGGCGTGCAGTATGAAAGGGTGGAGTGTTCAGTGCAGTATGAAGGAGTGGAGTGCAGCATGAAAGAGTGGAGTGGAGTGGGGTGGGGTGCAGTGCAGTGCAGTATGAAAGAGTGGAGTGGAGTATAAATAAATAAAGTCTTTATTAAAAGAGGGTTGCACTAAATAGCAAAGCTAATAAACTTGTGGCCCTCTAAGTATGAAAGTGTGGAGTATAGTAATGAAAGAGAAGAGTGGATTGCAGTAATGAAAGCGTGGAGTGGACGACAATCTGCTGAATTGATTGCATGTTATCTCATGACCACTAAAATGACTCGCCACGATTAACTCTAGTTATTTGCGGGTTGCTACTATATTTTGTTTTATTATTTGAAAAATAAATTGTTGTTGTTAATGACTTGTATGTATATTTTAACCGTTCTGTAAGTATGCTATTATAACAAACCTGCAACATTCGTGCATGTGTCCGGACCTCATACTGCGCCCTGTGTTTCTTGTAAATATGGGGAGATTTTAAAACTGTGTGTCTTTGAATTGTTGTTGGAAGTACAATCCTATGTAACAATCAGAGCTTAGTTCAGTAGAAATTACCACTGCTTATATTAATTTTTTATTTGTAGGCATTTAACAAACAACAAGTGCTATAACTGCTTGCACTGGTAGGCTGCTCCCCTCAAGTGCATTTGTCAATGAACAAGGGCTGAGTATTCTTTTCCTGGGTACCCCGTGCCTTTGTATTGCTCTATGCCTAATATTAAAACCCCAACAAACTATACATTTTTTGACAACTTACTAATAATTATTAAAGATTATGTAAAAGTACTAAGTCTTATTTAAAGAATCAAACCCTCCTACATGTATGAGCCAATTCGTGAATATGGAATGCTCTTTTTATACTTAGTGGATGTCGGACTGGGAGTCACGAAGCACGGGCAACATTTGAACGGGGCAACATTTGAACGGGGCAACATTTAAACGAATTTTTTATATAACGTAATTATCTTATATTTTACCTTTTTTATTAACTCTGTACATTTTATATTTTTAGGCTAAATATTTTATTTTTTATTTTTATTGTAACAGGACCCCATTGATAACAGTGCTTCTTTTTGCACTGATGGGTTATCCTGGTAAAATATTCGTATTATTATTATTATTATTATTATTATTATTATTATTATTATTATAACGAGGCACATGAGGAGAGGGAAGGAAAAGATAAGTGCCTGTAGACACAACATTGTTCCGGCTCTTTCACCCTCCACACGCCCCCAGAAAGTGACAGATAAGTATCAGATACATGTATAAAACATGCTGGAGATTCAAATAACTCATGCTGGATGCAATGAAGGAGGTTCCCAGCTCTGAGACACAGCTAATAAACACAGAATAAACTCGAAGGAACTGAAAACAATAATTTCCAATTATTGGAAGAAACTATTATTCCAACTGAGAGAATTGCATACTTAAAAAGACTTGGATCTTTATCCATGAAGGAAGAAACACTATCTCACAAGTGAGCGAAAATGAGGACCATTCCTTTTTGCTGTGTAGTTTATGCATAAGCATATTCAGCTTACAAATAAGTGTGTGTGTTCACTATGATTAGTCTAAGCTTTTTTGTTGTATCACAGAGCAGTCAAAGAACTCCAAGTAAACAAATTTGAAACATTACTGTATGTCACCCAGGTCTCAATGCATATTTGTGTCACGGCTCAAACCCACATGTATTACAGTACCATTTAAATGCAAGTCAACACCCAACTGGAGAATTTAATAATTGTATTACCATACTTTACTTACTGTAAGAGTTATTTATTGCATTTTGAGAAACGTATCTCAAAATACATGATCGTTATTTTGAGACATGATTCTTGCATTGAGAGACCCAACAGGGTTTTGACAGTCATCAGTTGTGATGATAGATATTAAAGAGTGGTACTGTATGGTTGCACTATATTTGTACCTTCCAGAGATATCAAGCTTTAAATGTGATGCAGCTTTTGTGATAAACTCAGTGTAGGACTTCAACACAGCTTCATCACTTCCTTTAACTTTTACACTGATCAGTGAATACAGAACTCTGTTCTGAAAAGACAACACGGTGTGCAGGTGTATCAAACATACATATTATTGCAAACCCAATTCAAGCCAAGAGCAATAAATAAAGTTATTATTTATATATTTTTTTCAATATTATGGGAGACATGCCAAGATAAAAACCTGTGATTGTGTAATAACACAAAAATAAATTATACAAAATGCATATTATTTGCAAAGAACTTACATTTTCAGCAACCATTGTAGAAAATTCCTTTACATGCAGTAGTCTGGTTCCTGTGAATAAAATCCCACTGATATCGACAAAAGAATTACACACGATGGAAGTACACTGTATATGTTGTGGTTCAATTTTATCCTTGGTTCAAATTTTATTTTCCATTGTTTTTGGCTATGGTAATGTATGATAATGAGTTTTAAACAAAGAAAAATAAAATTTGAACCAAGGATAAAATTGAACCACAACATATACACATAGCCATCTGAATCATTGTTACATGTATACAGCGTGTATACAGTGTATGTTGTGGTTCAAATGTTTCAACCAGTTTAATTTTTATTTCCTTTCTCTCAGATTCATTATCATAATCTGAGACAAAGAAAAATAAAAATCAAACTGGTTTGAAAATTTGCACCACAACATAATTATTATATACCATCACTTAAAAACTGGGCTAGCCATGTTTGTATTTTAGAATATGACCGTACGGCCCCACTGATGCAATCCTACAGAAAATAGAATCGCAAGGTGACATGAGAAGGGCCGGACGGGTTGATGTGAGCCGGCCCTGCTCGAGTGCAAGCGACCTCGCACTGCATGACTATTCTTGTACTTTCTAGTCATATTATAAAATACTTATTGACTGAGTTAGGTCGGGCCGGACAGGAAAATATTTGGCTATCAGTCATGGTGCACGGACCTCGCTGCGCTCGGTCCGTACACCATGACCTCTAGCCAAATATTTTCCCCGTCCGGCCCTCCCACTCAGTCAATAAGTACATAGTATTTTTGTATTTAATTATTTACACTGTATTTACTTATTATTTATTTATTTTTATTTTTGCATTTTTTTTACTACTGCGCCTACGCAGCAGTCACCATTGCCATTGTCTGAGTTTTCCGAATGTCAGTAACGACAGAATATACTTCAGAGCCAATCATATCCATCTTGTGGTCTCTCGCGAACACTTCATATCAACAATGATTAGCCGGTTCCCAATGACAAACAAAAACCTCGGCTGCCTATTCGATCTCTTTGAGGTTATCTTTGAATGATTTTGAAATTGATTTGATTTCTATATTTTCAAATTCAAAGTAAGTTAAAACGGAGCAAATTATGTCTAGGTTTTTTATATTTTAAACTCTTGAACAAGAAGGATACTTTCTTTTGGGACAAACGTGTATGTGACCTCTTCGACCTCTTTGTTAATGCTAAATGAAACATGATGCCTTGAAGATCTGCATGATTTTACGCATAACAAACTATAGCACAATGCAGTTTCATTCTTTCCTTTGTCGCTTTCGAAACAGAAAAGGAAAATTATCCTCCAAACAAAAAATGTACATGTAATCAGTTTTCAGTTATTTGTTTCTGTTCTCTCAAATTTGCCTTTGCGATTAATTGGAAATAATTTCCAGTTTTGTTTCCGTCCGGTTCATTACCATTTTCACCAACCAAAATGGCTAGTAAAAGCCAAATCTACTAGCCAAAACTGAATCATTACTAGACTATGTCTAGTTGGCTACCGTTAGTCTCGAGCCTGTTAATTTTACAACATTTACTTCTCACAGCCTTCATATTTTGTTTCTAACCGCTCAGATGAAAGGTTCCCTGAGTAATTTTCGGCTTTTAGGTTGGTATTTACATAAAAGCCTCGTGAGAGGAAAACTGACTTAAATCTTCGGAGGATAACTCTTCGGAGGATAATTGATCCTCTTTGGAGGTTAATCACCAAGATTCATTATTTTACAGTCGAGCCAGGTCAAGCGTACCCCCCTAAATTATATTAATGAGTTGATTATTTGAAAATTGAACCCGTTAGTCGTTTCAAATAATGCATTCATTTTTTAAATGCTTGAATCAAAATTTTGATTGCTAAATGCTCCTTATATGGTTGATATTTTTCGATAAACTTTATTCTCTGTTTCTGAAAGAGAACGTTTTCAAAACATTTCTTCGAGTTCAAATTATTTTTACAAATTAGCATACAACACATGCACAAAAATGAAATCTGATCTTGTAAAACAGCGAGACAAATGGCGGGGAAGACACTGAAGTTAATACACCGTAATTGTTTGACACGATAATAATTTTTTGTCTGCAAAGCTTTCTGTTCCTTAGGTGATAACATCAGGCTGAAAAATTGCAGGCAAAGAAAATGATAAATGTTACGTTACATGCCATAAATTTCCCTGCCGTTTGTCTCGCTGTATGACAAGATCAGATTACATTTTCGTGCATGTGTCATATGCTAATTTGTAAAAAAAAAAACTTGAACTGGAAGAAATGTTTTGAAAAAGTTCTCTTTCAGAAACAGAGAATAAAGTTTATCAAAATTGACTAATTTACATTTGTTTTTCACATCACCAAATTTCCACCAATAGCGTAGCTCCACTGCTCACTATATAAAACCGCACACTACCCACAATTCCTTGATTCACTCTGACAAAGGGCTAGCGCTTGAAACATCAGCTATTTGAATAGTTTTACGGTGGCGAGTGAGTGCTCATTTGCATATCTGTCTCGGTTACCGATAACCCGTTCATTACGCATGCGCGTATTCATGGGTTAAAAATGGAGAAGGGTAAGGAGCCATGTTGTCCTTTAATGTGGCATGTACAGTATGTTTCAAAGTTTTCAGCCTTTCTGAAACTTGTCATAAAAGAGGAAATATACATTGTACTACTGACACATATTCCTTCATAAAGAAAAAAAAAGATAAATTACATGTAAACAATAAATAAGCAAACAAATAAATGATTCTTACCATGATTCATGTATCTCAAGTGACAGAAATCTCCTTTTTGCCTATTTATTAAAAGAAAAAAAACCCCATTGAGATCAGAAATTGCTGTACAAGTAGGGGGACTAGACAATATTCCCCATATAAACCTCTTATAAAAGATAGAGTCCTGGTCAGCAAGTTCCCCCCCCCCCCCCCACCTCCTCACCACCCTTTCTTCTTTTACTGATACATGTGTGTCAGTGTGATGGGTGCCTGTTTCTTGGCATGGGGCTCATGGCTGGATTGCAGGGTGGTGCCAGCCATGGGGGCAGTTTTTCAATCTATTATTTAATCTAGGGGCTGACACACTGCCAAAAGAGGAAGCCCTTGAATATTCCAGGCACCCAATGTTACCAAAGGAAATTAGTAATGCTTTGCATGAGTTAGTTCAGTCCGTACGTCTAAACAGAGCTGATTTGGAGCAATTTGGATTTCAAGACTAAATCGGCATAATATGATAATTTCACTTTACTGCACCTTTCGATAACATGCGGACTCTGAAATTCAAAACCCAACTCGACATTTGCGTTTTACGCTGCCGTCAATCATCTTAGCTTACCTCTCAGGAAACATATCATTCCTTTCAATGAGTTCAAAAGGTCACGTCCATGCATTATGATTGGTAGATTTCAATCCATTTTGTTTGTATCTTTTTTACATGGTCCGTTGGCTTTCGTATTAATTATGATTGACGGCAGGGAATAACGCAACCGTTGGTGGAGATTTGAATTTCAGATTCTGCATGTTATTTAAAGGCACAGTAAACTTTCAATAATTATTATATATTTCTACTCTCGAGCTTTACACAACAAGACTCATACATGTAACTGTACACAGGGTATGAGATGACACTGTACTGTATATTTGTTTATGTTTTTCATTTATTTAATTTATAAAAAAATACAGTGAAATAAAAAAGAAAGGAAAGCAAAGGAAAGGAAAGGAAAATAAAAATTGACAATCAATTCACTTTTTACAATAACATTATAGTAACTATTTTCCATGATCAGCCTGAAAATTAAATTTTTTGGAGATTCTTCAGAAAACAGATGACTATATTGATGTTCCCCAAATATTTTGTGATATTAAGCAAATGAAAATGTTATAATATTTGCATATTTCATTTATTTCCCATGTCTGCCACCAATATCATGATCTCATCTAAAGATTCTGTATTGTTATGTTGACTCACTTTCATTATTTTCAATTAGATTACTTTTCCCTGCCTTGAATAGCGTTTCTTTGCTAATTTGCAGGGCAACTGCATTTAGGTTTAATATGTCTGAATAAAGTTTTTGTTTGTTGTTGTTGTTGTATGTATACCTGTATTGATGAGTCCAAAGACCAACAGAAAATGCTTTACCAGCTAGCTGCAATACCTGTCAATTACAGTGTAGAGACAATTTAGATTCACTTTATTAGAACATGTACATGTAACCCAATGTCTCACAGGAGATCCACAGTGCTCAGTAAAGAAAGTGAGCTATTAGAATCCCCAAAAAGGCAAAAATCTATGTTCCAATGACAGGGCAGGGTGCAAAATTAATGGTTATCTAATTGTCCCAGACAACCAATATAAAGCTTGGGCAACCAAATCACACTCACTGGAGGGTAACTCAATCTATTAGGGCAATAATATACACTTATTGACTGAGTGGGAGGGCCGGACGGGAAAATATTTGGCTCGAGGTCATGGCGTACGGACCGAGCGTAGCGAGGTCCGTGCGCCATGACCAAGAGCCAAATATTTTCCTGTCCAGCCCGACCTAACTCAGTCAATGAGTATTTTATAATATGACTAGAAAGTACAAGAATAGTTGTGCAGTGAGGGGTCGCTTGAACTCGAGCGGGACCGGACGGCTTTTTCCGAACCGGCTCACGCCAACCCATCCGGCCCCGTTCATGTCACCTTGTGATTCTATTTTCTGTAGGATTGCATCAGCGGGGCCGTACGGTCATATTATAATTCCTGTTATCACAAGATCTGTCTTCAACAAGCAAATGTGGCAGATTTTGAATGCAGTTGAAAGCATAGAATAGTATTGCACAGCCATGCATTTCCTAATTTACATAATTTTTATACACAATACAGTGGAGCCCCATTGTCTCAAATCTCCTGGGGACCAGTAAAAAGTTCAAGATAACTAAGTTGGTGTCAAGTTTCTCTTTCTTCTGCAAAAAGGAATATTTAACAACTATTCACCGACGTGGAGGTGGGTAGTGGTGGATATTTACTGAGCAGCGAAGCGGCGAGGTAAATATCCACCACTACCCACCTACACTGAGGTGAATAGTTTTAGTATAAATTATACTGAAACAGTGAGATAATATAAAGAAAATGATCCTCGTCTTAATTTGATCAAGCAACCTTCTTATATGATTATATTATATTTATATAACATACATTATATGTACGAATAATTTGTTGTAGATATGTTTTTAATGTTGCAGATGTGTCTGGTGTACATGTAGGTAATTTGTGAGTGTTAATAAAGATGTCATAAAAAAAAAATAAAGAAAGAAAATGATGCTTTTTAACTCATTTATTCCTGTCAATGATTACAATTTTCGCGCGCAAATTGCTGGGAGGTGAATAGCACTTTCTATTTCGAGTTTCAGTAGCCAATCAGAGTGCACCAACAATGCTATCCACTGTTTCAGTATATACTAATGTATTGTATAGTAAACTAATAGTGCAGGTACAGGTACAGGTACAGGTACAGGTACAGTAATGCAATATAAAATAAAACTAAAAAAAAATGAAAACCCCGAGAGAAGAACTTTTGAAACATTTAAAGAAGTACAAAGTGATATATTTTGTGTCACAATGTACAGTACTGCATGGGTGCAACAGAGGAATTGTAGACTATGAGCAGTCCCTCTTTCTCAGCTTAGTCCATCGACAAGCGGATCATGGCCGCGCAAAAACTGGGGTGACACGAGTGCGCGAGAAAAGGTCAAACACCGTGGATTTGTCTGTAGTCTCTCTCTTTTCCTGTGCGCTTGTCTCACCCCAGTTTTTCACAGCCGTTAACCACTCGTCAATGTTTTTATTTTTCTCGCTTGATGGACTAAGCTGGGAAAGTGAGACTGCTCGTGGTCTCGAGGAATTGATGCTTGCAATTCAGAAGCTTCATGATTAAAATCCAGATGTTTTCCTCTTGTTGGTGTTGGTTCAAGATATCGGGGGGGGGGGGATGCGACAAAATTATCTCTCGTGGACACAAATTTGGTTCAAGATATTCAGGGTAATGTTACAGTGATACACTAACGCAAATCCACGGACACGGCCTAAGTTGAGTTCGAGATAACGGGACTTCACTGTGTATCTTAATTTAAGAGGTCTTAGCTTTTACAGAAATTATCGACCAGATGAAATTCTCAAATTAATTACACTGGAATTTCTGTTCTGAGAGACAGCACCGAAACATACCTCACATCTAAGCGAAAAACAATTGCTACCAGCGATTGAAGGTTGTATTCTTCGCACTAATTGTAAACATCGGCATGCATGTCCCAAGCATCGAAGAGTCGCCATTTTGTTTTACAAATGCTTGGTAACCATGCAAATTTGGGCCGTTTTATATAAATGTTTTTGATTGGTTCCATGCTGGTACCCAGCACGCAAGATAAACCAATCAAATATGTGATAAGAATAGTACTAGAGCTCATTCTCCTCGTAAGAACACGGTTTTCAAAATGGCGAACGTTCATGGAGGGTAATTCCTCTGAAATCAGTAACCCTTATAACGTGCTTGGCGTTTCGGTAAACTCCAGCCACGAGGAAATAAAACGAGCTTACCAGAGACTTGTGCTCAAGGTTTGAAAACTAATTTTATTTTATTTCTAATCTAGTAGTCGTCTGAAATTATGCATACACGGTACACCGGGGTACACTTTACACTAATTCAGCTCGACGTGTTCAGAGCTGTCCTCATTCTTAGCAATCACTATAGTCTGCTTCTATCAAGACCTATTGCAAATAAAACAGTCTTAGTATAGAATAAACATCTACGCTTTAATGTATTGGTAAAATCGATTAATATCACACCAGCGGTACAAATTAATCACGATCAGCTGGCTTGTTTTGCCCGCCACAACCGAGCCAAACGATCGACCCACCAAATATATATGCCTCCAAAAGTGTATCTGTATTGTGCAGTTTCTCCAAACTGAATGTATCTTTTAACGCCGTTCATAATACTGTACATTCATGTTTTTAATTTAGAGGTTACATTGAACACTTTAAGTTTTTCAACCAGAAAATTTTGTAAAAGAATACAGTGGCGGAAACCTCCCTAAGTGGATATGCTTTAGACTGAATAACCCCTTTTCAAGTTTAATACTACTGCTAAATACAAACACCAACGACGCATTTTTACATGGCTCATTTCAATCTAAAAAACTGATATTCACAAATACTGGAGGGAAGGCACTGGAGCTTGAAATTAAACAATACACAGAGATATTTGTGAGTATCTACATCCCTGTCATGTAGTTCAGATCCAGACTAACCCAGTAAAAATGTCTTGGTTTAGTCTTTATTCATTGGTCTTGGTTAACTCGAAACTGGACTATACGCCACTCGGATACCTGTAAGTGTCCGCATCGGAGATGTGTCTGCTTCTGGGAAGTGAATACTTACACCTTATTCGATGGTTTAAGAGATAATACTGGATATTTTACGAGTTGTTTTGTGTTTATTCAAGCCCCGTAGGGGTAAGAAAAAATGCAAACAATGAGTAAAAATTGTCTGCATGTATTTACTCTTAAACCATTGAATAATAGATTTATTATTCAACTGAAATTCCTTTATTTATAATAGCTTCTGTGTCTTTAAACTGGGATACTAAGATGTAATATGGCAATCTACTGTCATATTGTTACCATGACTCAGTGTCTGCTTTATGAGGGGTGTCCATTGTCACAGGTTCCACTGTACCTTTTTATTGCTTGTTGTTTCAGTTTCATCCCGATAAGCTTTATGAATCCTTAACTCAGGAGGATCGCAACAAAGCTAATGAAAAGTTTTTGGCCATTGATAAGGCATGGAAACTTCTAAATGACCAAGAGACAAGGAGAAATTGTGACAAGCAGTTGAAAGGTAAGGAATAACCTGATTTTTACTCTGAGTAGGAATAAAAGGTACACATGTAGTATGTAATGTCAAGGTTTACACAAGTGTAGGTCAAAGTACACTACATTTGCATTCATTAATGTGCATATTTTTGCACACCAGCCTTGTTAAGAAAAATTTGTTCATGTACATGTATGGATGCGCTGAGATATGAAATTTCTCTTTGAGCCTCACTTGTGAGATATTGAGTTGAATATGAGAGGAGAAATTTCATATCTGCAAGCAGCTTTGTGTTACTTTGTTTATGATATAATAATACATATATAAAGGACACTAATTACAAAGTTTAATAATAAGCAATTTTCCAAAGATTTTCAAAATTCTTGGAATCATGTCCGAATGTTGTACAAACTTTTCTGATCTTTTTCCGAAATTTGTTTTCTTATTTTCCTTGTACTATGCATATATTTCTGTGTATAAAACAAAGTAGCTGAATTTAGTATTTTCTGTTTGTTGTGATGTACATAAGTATTTAAATAAATACAGGTAAGCAGTAAAAAAAAATAGATGGCAGGAAGATACAAAGATGTTTCTATTATAGGCCAACACCGTTTAGTTTGTTTGACATTTAATAAGGGTAAACATGGTGGCTACCGTAACATAAAGATATTGATATCTTCACTCTTTACAGTGAGGACAAAATTGGTATCTTCACATGTGTTCAGATATGATTTTTTTTTCAGTGGGAGATAATAATCAGGGTTCGTACGGTCATGGAATTGTATAACTTAATTTCCAGGCCTGGAAAGTCATGGAATTTAAGTGTGGGTCATGGAAAGTCATGGAAAGTCATGGAAAATTATGTTCATGGTACAAAATCACTAAGGCAGCATACGCTGTGGGAATAATAAGGCAAGATGAAAAATTAAAAAAAAATTATTGTTTTGATAAAATTTTGAAAACAACTGTTGAACTCTTGGTCATGAAAAATTTGAAAAGGTCATGGAAAAGGTCATGGAAAGTCATGGAATTTTAAAATCTGAAAAGAGTATGAACCCTGATAATATACTAGTGTTAATTTTGTATTATTATAGAGTGGGGTTTGTCACAAGATTGGCCAGTTAGTGCTGAGGTGGATCTAGATGACATGGAATATCATGAAGGTAAAAATGATCAATAAAATACATGATATCCGCCATCAGTGATTCTATTATGCTGCAAGGAGCAGTATACAGTAGTGTATGTTCCTACATAACTTTATTGTAGAATGCTTGCCACAGACAATTAAATTAAAGCTGGTTTCCATGTGAACATCCACTGTTCTAACAAATCGATGTTAAATTGTTTCAAATACACTGTAAAGTCTAAATTTGAATTATTTTAATAACAAGTGGAAGGAAAATTAGTGTACAAAAAATTGGATAGGAATTTTGCCTAATATTTTCACTTTTAAATTTCCAGCACACTGCCATTTTGAATTTTTATGACGTCATACATGTATGCTTGCTTGTATTGTTCAGAATCGACCTTCTTTTGAATGCAACAATTCAGCAACCATATGACATCACAAAAATTCAAGATGACAGTGTGCTGGAAATTAAAAAGCGAAAATACATGTGCATGTAGGTGATATTCATATCCAATTTTATTGTACACTAAAATTTTGTTTTCACTTGTTATTAAAAGAACTGAAATTTAGACTTTTATTTCCATTAATTTAACATCAATTAGAGTAGCGAAGGTTCCCTTTAATAAACAGATGCTCATAGCTAAAATTACAAGTTTAATATTAGTTATGGACAAAATCACAAGTACAGTATATATAACAATAAAAATCCCACATATGGTGTAGTTTGGTTGTAGGCACACTAAAAATAATCAATGCAGCATTGATACCAGTTATTTCTTTCAAGTACATCCACAATATTGCTCTGTGGTTGATTTTTACTAGTGGTCCAAGCAACATTATTTTGATCCTTGCATTTCCCAGAGTTTATATGAGATCTTGTATGTGCATTGCTAGTGAAAGCTTGCTTAAGTGCTAGTGAATTGCTAGTGTTAAGGTTAAAGCATGAAACCACCAAAATACAGTATACTTCATTTGTTTTTATTTTTTTCTTCAGATTCAGGGAGTTACTCCAGTGGATGCCGTTGCAGTGGGGAGTATGTGATTACTGAGAGTGATTTGGACAATGGACACAACATTGTGTGTTGCTCAGACTGTACCTTGAGCATTAAAGTATTGTACAATGTGCTTTCAGATGGTGCAAATGATGAAGACCAGAAAACAGCTACAATGGAAAAAAGCTGATAAAAAAAGGCATCTGCCAATTATATTGCAAAGGAACAGAGCACATCAAGACTTTATTGCCCTTTCACCTGCTCTCATACCATATCTTAGGAATAGACCATTTGCAGACAGAGCAGCAGCCATATTGATTTTCCCCCTGGGCATCCCATAATAACCACTGAAATTAAAATAAATACATGGTCATTATGGGATACCCAGGGGGCAAAATCAATATGGCTGCCATATCTGCAAAAAGGTCTACACAGTGTATGCAGTGAAATATGAACTTATTGTACTCTGTACATCATGTTTAGACATACCACTTACCATTTTTTTTGAAAAAAAAAATACATGTATAAAACAATATCAGTTATTCTGTGGTATTTGAACACACGACTTGTTAACAGAGAACCTAACATGTGCATGTACATGTACCAGCTAAATAGGAGGTCGTGATATGAAACCCAGTATTATGCCAGCCACTACAGGGTAGAATCATTGAATGATTATACCGGTACCTGCATGTACACTTGATGTGCCATACGTACATGAAGTACTTTGCCTAGCTCAAATAGAGGATGCCAGACTAATTAATTATTCACCTTTGGATGAAGGGTCCCCAAAAATTTAAGCATGGGCTATAGGAAAAGTGCATTTTGACTAAATAAAGTTTAATTGATCTGAAATAAGCGTAAATTTCTCACATTTCATTTTCTGGTCGTTTCTACCCATATATTTTGTGGACATAAATAGCGCTAACATTCGTTAAGTCCTGGTAATCAAACGTTTTTTTTTTAACTCGAGGCACGGGCGCTAAGCATTTGGTGTTTAAAACTCATAAAACCCACTGGGTAGGAAACAAATCTGAACAGTCGTGTGAAGCTCATTAGACGTATCTGTGCCCATCTCCATACAATGTATATGGAAGCAAAAGGTGGACAGCCCTGGGGGTCTATATTGGAACTACATTGGAACTAAGTTGGCGCGAGAAACCTGCAAACAAAGTTGTTCGGGGGTTACTGTGCCGAACGAAGTGACGGTTTTAATTTTCAAACAAATATTTTATGGAGTTTAAGGTGACTCGACTGGGTTTTTTGGCGACATAACACCCCAACTTTGAACGGCTGATACTTCACTGTCTGAGATCCGTCAGGCAAGCTGCTTCACACATATACTAGAGATGAAATGAACTTTCCAAAAAAGTAGATTTGATTGACATCAGTGTTACCATAACAACGATCTGATGACGTCATGGTTTTTGCATATGAGTAATTTTCTCAACATCTAGACCTAAACTATTAAAACGACTGTATGCCTCTTATAGTCTAGACGTATGTCTTCAAGACTGCAAAGTTTGTAAAAATTCTGAGAGCGTTTTCGAATAAAATTGAGTTGAATATTTTCCATCAAAAATATAAAAATTCGCATTACTTTCTGTTATTTCGTCGATGCCAGCGTTTTCCTGACAAATTGAAATAATATTTTCACCATATATTGTTCATGTGCCATTAAAACTACATTCCTTGAAGGTTTCGTCCTGTTTGCTTCACTAGATTTCAGTTGATGTGATCGGAAGCAATGTCTTAAATATGCTCATTCTACTCACAGAAGTAACACTTTTGTTAGGGAAGCGTTTATTTAAAAACTAGTCGATGAAATTTTTTTAAAATCTTTTGATCTAAAGTTGTACATGTAATGCACTATCTCTGCAAATTTCAAGTGCATTGAATCACTTTAAGGGCGCGAAATAAAATTAAAATTATAGGGGACTTTTGCATTCGTCTTCCAAAGTTTCATTGCCGTATTATTTGTTGACAGCTGGTTTATTTCAGGACTTTCTCTTTTGTCTACATTCTACATATTTGTGCGCTTTTGAAACAACACGTTTGCAATGCCTGCATGCTCCAAAGCGATCGTGAAAATTCTTTTCATAGTACAATGACTACAATGGCAATTAACATAAGGCTGCGGTCATGCACATGTAACACGTTTAAAATTTATTCAAAAGTGCACAAATGAAAATCATCCTCGCCTCCGCACGGCGTCGCTCCACGGTATCTCCAAAACCCGACCGGATCACCGAAACAAACATGTCCTCGATGCTGTGACCCGAAGATGCAAAGTGACGGCCAACAGGAAGATCGGTGTTGTTTCTAGTTGACTGCAAATGTTCTCTGAACCTCTCGGCCAGGCGTCGTCTTGTTTCTCCAATGTAAGTCTTATCACAGGCCCGGCACTGGATGGCGTACACGAGGTTGGTTGTG
This sequence comes from Dendrophyllia cribrosa, assembly GCA_024195265.1. NCBI lineage: Eukaryota > Metazoa > Cnidaria > Anthozoa > Scleractinia > Dendrophylliidae > Dendrophyllia > Dendrophyllia cribrosa. The sequence continues at coordinate 17,521,617 of JAJLRJ010000006.1, read as the reverse complement.
GTACAGCTAAATCTGCCACGGACAGATATGGGACCACCTGGAGCGTGGATGGTGGGCGAGGCGCTGGTGTGTCGGCAGGTTTTGCAACGCGGGCGGTTACATGGGAACGTTCCAGTATCTTCGGCGAGTGTCGTGTCCTGTTGGAAAGCGCTACGAACGAGGGAGTCACGCAAATTCAGGTCTCTACGGTAGGCGTGCAAGATACGGACGGGACGAAAGACGTCTCTCGTTTCTGAATCATTTTGCAGGAGGTGAAAATTTCTGGTGAGGATATTCTTTACTTTGGTGTTAGTGGGGTGGTAGGTCAGCACCAACGGTACCGTGGACTGGTGTGATGTTGTTTCCATGTTCACTCCGAGAGCCATTTCACGGGTGATTGTAGACACTCTGGTCAGCGCTCGGTCTATGATCTCTCGGGGGTACTGTCTTTGTCTGAAAAAATAGGCCATCTCCTTACTCTTGTTTTGGAAATCATCATCATCGCTGCAGATTCATCTCAATCGCAGAAGTTGGCTGTACGGAATTGAGTTCTTGCATCTAAGCGGGTGGGATGATTCGTAATTAAGGTAGCAATGTGTGTCGGTATCTTTGTAATGAATGGTAGTGGTGAGGTGGTCCGGCGTAGGTTTCAGATAAAGGTCAAGAAATGGTATTTTGTCATCAGGAAAATCGACCAAGTGAATTTCAGGCTCGGGTGAAAATTGTTAACGAATGAGGCGAAATCCTCGATTTCATCCCTACTGCAAGACGCGGCTCCAAAAATGTCGTCAATGTATCGCTTGTATAAGTCTGGCCGTCTGCCACTATATTGTTGAAAGATCCGCCCCTCCGTGTGTCCCATGAATAAACACGCGTAGTTCGGACCGAGTTGGCTACCCATAGCTACACCGCCTGTCTGCTGGTAGTAGCTGCCATTAAATGAAAAAGTATTTAACGTCAAGACGAGCTCGGCCAGACGTACTAAGGTTTCTGTCGGTGGTTGAAGCACGGACCGCTTGTTGAGGAAGTGCGTAAGCGCTGTAAGGCCGTCTTCATTAGGAATAACTGTATAAAGGGACTTTACATCCATCGTGAACACGTAATTCGTGGTGCCGGGGTAGCGAAATGACTTCGCAATTTGAAGCATGTGATTGGTGTCTTTTACATAACTCGGTAAGTTGCGAACTAGAGAAGTAACCTTGTCCAGGTAGGTGGCAAGAAGCTCCGTTGGGCAGCTGCATGCTGATACGATGGGACGTCCCGGGTTACCTGGCTTGTGGATCTTTGGAAGTAAATAAAACTTAGCCGTGCGAGGTTGTTGTACGATAAGGTTGGTCGCTGTTTCCGGTAGCTCTCCTTTAGAAATAGCCTCTCTGACAACCGTGCCGATTCTTTCATTATGTTCAACGGTGTGATCATAGTCCAGTTGTCGATAAAAGTGGAATCAGACAAGTGTCTTTCCGCCTCCGCTATACAGCTATTTCAATTAACGTTGTCGGGCGAAAGCTCAAAGCTCAAAGCCTACAAGTCAAGACCGAACGAGTAAACCGAGTGCCTGTTCCAGGCATGCAGATAGTTGGGAGCGGCGAAACGAAAAGAAACGGCGCGAACTGGCGAATGAGCGATGCGACGAGCGGGAAAAACGTTTCTTTTGCGCCGATCCCAACTATCTTGGCTTGTAGCTTTGAGCTTTCATCCGACAACGTTAATTGAAATAGCTGTATACAAGTGACGAGCCCACACAACCACGGTGCCACCCTTGTCATAAACTTAGTGAAGTATGAAAGCAATAGAGGCATTCTTCCCTGCGAAATTTTGATTTCAAAGCATACACCCCATGGCAAAAAACTGAGTCGAGCCTCCGGTATTAGTGTCTTAGCTTTTATCTCACTCATTTGCTGCACTCTCTTGTTAGATATCGAGTTGAACACTCAAAGAGGACTTTCATATCTCCACACACCCATGTACATGTATTATCTTCTATAGGTACAGTTATACAGCAACAAAATGCAACCACAATGACAACAGCAGTTAGTGATCCAGTCAGGTTTTATTAAATTTACTTGTCTGAATAAGATTAACATGCATTCCATCAAAACTTGCCAAAATGCATGAAATCTGATTAATGGTAGTTCTTATGCCAAAAGACCATCTACATGTAACAAGTTTGACCTCATAATTATTGTTTGAAATAAAAGTTCAACTAAATCACCTTTGAATAAACTTGAAAAACACTTGCATCAGTTTCTGTTGATCTACACAATGACAGTCGAAAACACCTAAGCACAGTTAAAAGTTTAAGTCTTGCATATCCCTGTAATAAAATACGCTTCTTCTGGCATTGCATTATTAGTGTATATGTCAATTGCAAAACAGTCATGCAAAATGTATTAATTTTTAACATGCAAAATTTATTTTAAAACTTCCTGTCTAAAATGTTTCAACTAGAAGTTCAAATTGTTACATGCCCTATTGTTTTTGTTCTTTTAACTTTTAATTTGTCCAATGCAACTCAATTACTTTGGTCCCAACATATCCTCCGGTCTCACCCACTGAGTGAACTGCTCTTCTGTCAACAGCCCCAGGCTAATAGCTGCTTCTTTTAGCGTGGTACCTTCTTTGTGAGCCTTCTTAGCAATCTTTGCAGCATTATCGTAGCCGATATGAGGGTTCAAGGCTGTCACTAACATGAGTGACTCATCACGCAGCTTATTGATTTTCTCTACATTGGCTTCAATTCCTACGACGCAGTTATCTGTGAATGCTACACAAGCATCTCCAATCAGCCTCATAGATTGAAGGACATTTCTGATCATCATTGGCTTGAAGACATTCAGTTCAAAGTGCCCATTACTTCCACCAACAGAGACTGCTGTTTGGTTGCCAATAACTTGAGCTGCAACCATGGTGATAGCTTCACACTGTGTGGGGTTCACTTTCCCTGAAAGAATATAGTGCAACAAAAAATTGAAAACTAGAAAAATCATTCTGTTGTTAGCATTTATCTACCTTTTCGTCCAATGGCAGTCTAGTGGTAAGATTAGATCACACAGAAAAAAACATGGTACATTGTGGCAAGAAACTCATTCCCAATCCCCCATCCCACTGCAACCCCCTTTAATATCAAGTATATTTATATGTTTCACTTTTCATTGACTACATTATTGCAACCCTAAAAGAAGTTATACATCACTTCTAGAATATTAATGCTGATTAACTGTAACTTCTCTGAATAATATCAGTTATTGATTTCAGTTCTTGTTTAATTGCTAAATTACAATTCTCACTATCAAAACCACCGACCAAGCCTGGCAAAATGTTGTTTAATAACTTGAATGACATTTAGTGCAAACCTGGCATAATACTGCTTCCTGGTTCATTTTCAGGGAGCGACAGCTCTCCCAGTCCACAGCGAGGGCCTGAGCCTAGAAACCTGATATCATTAGCGATCTTCATCAAGCTACAGGCGATCACATTCAGTGCTCCGTGAAGCTCAACCATAGCATCGTGTGCTGCAAGAGCTTCAAACTTGTTTGGTGCACTGAAAGAAAGAAAACAATATTTTCAGCAAAGTTGAATCTGGGATGGGTTCTTGAGCCTAATCGTCAGGGTCTTCACCAATTTCAAAATGGTGGGGCAGGCAATTAGAAACCCCTGGGCGGCTGCCAAACCACTCCTGCCATTTTTGGATTTTTGGATTTTTGCAGGTTATACTTGTATATTAAAAATACTCCAGGAATCTTGGAGTAGTTTGGCAGCCATTTTAGATGCAGAGAAATCCCTGGGGACATTCTAGTCAACATAATTATACATGTACCTGGTAAATGGTAGGTTTGTGTACTCAGCAATCTTGGCTGCCATCTTCTCTGCAAATCCTATCCGTGTATTGAGTCCTGTGCCCACAGCTGTTCCACCAATAGCCAGCTCATACACTCGTCCCAGTGTCCCCTCAACTCTGGAGATCCCATACTGTATCTGCTGTACATAAGCACTGAACTCTTGGCCTAAAGTAATGGGTGTTGCATCCTGACATGGAGTAAGCATAACAATTAATATAATAATTATGTTTAATTGTCAATGACCACTCCTATTGTAACGCAATATTGCGGTAAGCTTCTGTTTTCACACTGACACGGTTCAATATTTTTTTAAAATTAAACGTAAGGAATTTTGACGAACGCAAAAAAAAGTAAATCACTTTCATAATGTCCAGTTCGAAAAAAAAAAAAAAAAAAGATGCTGAGCGTGATTCGAACCCGGAGCCGTCCGAGCGCAAATCCCGGACCAAACCACTGGACCACCGAGGAACACATGCTCAGTTCAGGCTAAGTTTTATTATTTAAAGGTTGATACGCATCAAAACTCGTATCTCGATTTCAAAATCCTTTTAGATCGAATTTAATGTTGCATTAAAGACTCCAAATGCGAAACGTCTTCCCGCCGGCCAGCAACAACTCACTTCGAGCTGCCCAAAGCTGTATTTCAAGTGCCCGACCACGCACAGCGGACCCATCTACCACTGTCGCAAAGCATGTCGGGAAATCCTACAACAAAACCGAAATGGAGTTCCCGCCCGAAAGTTATTGCAAAATACTAGAAGTCTCAAAGCACTTCGGATATCGGGCATTTCGACCACGGCACGGGATGGGAAATGGCCCACAACTCTCAACGCTGCCCCTTTTCTGATCCGAAGTGATTCCAGACTTTCCCGCCGGCTCGTCTTTCCGACCAAGGTCCGTTTTTCATCTCCAGCGCTAAATGGCGCTTCAGACACAAGGAAGGACAAGAAACCCGACTCGTTTCTTTGAGAAGTGCTAGAGACTTAAGGATTTCCGGACTTAATGATGTCTTTCAATCACCGGACGGGCCTCATACACGTTGGTTTACACACACGCTACAGAGGCGATGTGTTGCCGTAGTGAGCTCACGATAGATAAGCGAGCCAGGCGTGCGTAAATAACGGTATTTTCGTTCAGGTTGTTGGCACTGGTCAGAAGTATTGCAGTCGCGTATTCTCACGGCCATACTGCTTTGAAATGGCTTCGAAATTGCGCTCTGAATGTACAGTCAAAGCACTGGAGGGCCAGAACTCCGCTTTTTTCAGGTGAAATTGGTCAAATTCCTTAGGGTTAGTGCAAATTCGACAAGGGCTTGTGATATTATCCGTTGTACGATAAAATGAGGCTATTCTGAGCGAGAAAAAATAAAAAAAGGCCTAAAAAGTCATATAGGCTGGACATGCTCTCGGCCCTTCAATTAAAATAAGACAAAAGAAAATGAAATTTAAACCAAAAACAAATTTTATCCACAATGGTTTGGTAGTGTTTCCCTTTCTTTTCTACCAGTGAAAATAAAATTGTTACTAGAAGGATTTTCCATAATTTTGTGAACACTTCACTTGAGATAAAACTTTGTGGTTGAGAACGGACGAAAATATTGTGCAATATTGCATACCGGTAATGATCTGCAATACATTTAAAGCAAAAAGAGCCTGGAGCAGCAATGAAAGGCCCAGGAATGGATTAAAAGGTATTCTGAAATTTGCTACATCTGTTCATGCTGGCTAATTATAATTCAGAAACACAAGCTCCAATTGAAATGTACACACATGTATATGTACAAGCACCATTCTACAACACTGTTCTCATGTTTCTTTCATGTAAAACAAAACATCATGCACTTAAAAAAATTAACGAACCTGTGTGTGAGTTCTACCAATCTTAACAAGGTCTTTAAACTCGGTACTCTTGGCCTGAAGTGCACCATGCAGCTTCTTTAATCCTGGTATGAGACGTTCATGGACCTCTAACGCTGCTGCAACGTGCATTGCAGTTGGAAACGTGTCATTGGAACTCTATGGTAAAGATAGAACATAACAAGCAGTGACAGCTGACAGCTGAGGAAAGTCGACAGGTCTATTATGGGGGTGAGGGGTGAGGTGATATATAAAAAAGTGAAAGTGAAAAAAATGCTAAAATAAGTGATTATGTCTAATTTTACGGCTATACGGATCTCGGTAAGTGTCCAGTGCAATGGAGTTAGTGAATTGGCACAGACAATAATGTGTCTGGTAATGCAGACAGTGTCCGGGTACGTAGTAGTGCTAGTAGTGCTATGTGACTGTAAATGTTCTATAATTTGCACAATAAATGTACATACATACATAAACTTTATTTCACTTCGGATTTTAAATAGCTCTGCTGTGCTAGTATCTCTGAATACAGTTAATTATATATAAATACAGAATACAGTTAATAAAAATTTTATATAAAAACTAATACAATATTATATAAAAAACACAATGCTCATCTATTTATTCTTAAATTGTTTGGGTTTGTGATATAACATAACTGATCAAAGTGCAAAGTGCTACATGAATTTCTAACATACTGAACAGCGATAGTCTTCGTTGGTTTTGTTTTTGTCAACATGCCTTCGTATGAGGTTATTAAATGTGCTTTGAATTTTATGAGTCCCTATAACTTTTCGGAACCGGAAATGTATTTTTAAAGGCCCATGCACCTTCACCCAAAATGTTGTGTGTGCTGTGATCACTTTCTGTGCTGAATTTTACATCACACGAAATTCATGCCTGAATGCGTGCAACCAATCAGATCACGCATATGAACAATGGAGCATTTCACAACAAAAACAAACGACCGCAACGTCTTCTGGGTGAAGGCGGGCCTTTAAATCAGAATCTATAGAATGGTGGAGCAGATTCTAACCCCCAAGAAGCCCAACTTGAACTTGTTTCATGAACTTAGAATTTTATTGCTTAGCTTATGAAACCAACAAAAATTTAATTTTTTTGTGTAAACATTACGTGCATAAAATACCTTTTCGGACCCGAAAAGTTGTTGGGACTTTCAGGAAACGGGCCCCTGGCCCAGTTTGCTGAGATTACTTTCAGCCCGGTATTACATGAGGCCAGCCAGCCCGGCAGAGTTCTAACTGAATTTACAGTAGGTTTTGATAACTGCAGGTCATAACTACATGGGGAATTAACAAAAAAATGTTTATTTCTGGTGTTCGAATTTTGATCTTCTACTGTCAGCGGCAGTAGTCAGATTTAAAGATTTGCAACAACTTTTCTATGCCTTTTTTTATCACAGGATACAATCAATCAAACCATGCAGAAGCCTAGTAATAGGCTCCTGATCAAATGCATGTGTGTATATAACAAAGTTGCATTTACAGACTTATTGACTTATTGATTTACAGTTACAGTTTTCTTGAATATATTTAAGCCGATAAATTTCGAACAATAATGATCAATGATAACTAATTCACAAGAAGGCGTATTTTTTTAAAATATCAATTAATTCATCATGTCAATAGCTGGCCAAAATAAATGAAGTTTTATGTTTTGTTTTTATAATCCTTTCTGCCAGGAGCCTATCAGGCTCCTGTTTCTGTGCATTAATTACCCCCTACCTCTCACCCCCAAACCCCACCTCTCACCCCCTTCCTCCTGTAATAGACCTGCCAGAGGAAAGTGGATAGCACAATTTCCTTGTACACTGTATGATCAGAATCCTTAGACTCTTTGGAAAGTGTACAACTGTACATGTAGGTGGCTGGAAGGAACTCTGGGATATTGGAAAAAAGATTTTTTGATTGGCTGTTTGCAATCTCGTACCCAGAATCAGTAGAAGGAACCAGAACTGCCAATTTCTACATTAAACAGGGCCTCTGATATTACGCGATAAAAAAATGGAAATTATGCAATTTATTCGTGGCAAATTATGCGATAAGCAAGGACTATTATGCGGAAAATTATGCAAATTATGCGATTTTTTCTGGAACTTTTTTATGCATGTTTTACTAGGTTTCAGAGGAAGAAAACGAAAATACCTGTTTTAAAACGGTGCTCACTATCTTTGTGGGACATTTTGAAGCTTTTACCTATGAAGGAACATCCAAAACGAATGACAGAATCCAAGAAAAGAGTCTGTAAACGAGCGGCCATCTTGTTTAATCTTAGTAACCAGGCTAAATAAAACATGTGCTCAAGAAATTTACGTGGTTACCAAGCTTGTTGTGGCCAAGAACGAACGCAGTTTCGATCGAAAGTGGCGGTTTGTTTATTTGATACAGGATAATTCAATAGAAAAAAACAAATTTTAGCTTAAGTTTCTTAGCTAAAGCGATAGTGTATCGTGTGGTTTGTTCACATTATGCGATTTTGTGTAATTTTTTACGAATTATGCGATTTTTCGTGAATTATGCGATCGGATGCGATTTGAGGCCAATTATGCGAAATCGCACCATCGCGTAATATCAGAGGCCCTGATTAAAATAGGAAAATGTTATTTATCTATTTTTTAATATTATACCAACCTGACTTTTGTTGACATGATCATTAGGGTGAACAGGTTTCTTAGATCCCATCTGACCACCCATTAGTTCAATAGCACGGTTACTGATCACTTCATTCACATTCATGTTGGACTGTGTGCCAGAGCCTGTTTGCCACACCACAAGTGGAAAATGATCCTTTAACTTACCAGATATCACCTGAAGAGCAATATAGAACACAATAACCAGATCAGTCTATGATACTGACACAGTTGTCATGGTGAGCTAATTTCTCCTACAAATACTTAGGCGAGGTGGGGGGGGGGGGGGGGGGTTGGGGTGGTGAAACTCCAATCTTAACAAAGGGGGGGCCTTACCATACATGTACATATCCAGGGGTAACAGTACCCCCCCAAAAAAAATATTCAGGGAGCTAAAGTAACACCCCCCCCCCCCCCCCCCCCCCATAAAAAAAGAGGAAAAAAACTGTAGGAAAAGGGTTCTGTCAGAGTCCATCCTTCCTTGTTTTACTAGCCCCAAGGGAGAATCTGCAACCCCTAAAATACTGTGTCAACTACCCATCACAACTCAAACAATATTAATTTAAATACCAGGTGCATAGCAGAAAAACAGATTGTTAAAAATGTGCATGATTATGACAAAATTAATGATTGTCTAAAGAGTTTTATTTTCTGTCAATGCAACTCTTTAATGAACACAATGTACAGTGTATACGTCACCTCATCTGCTGCTTTTATGATGTTATTGGCAACATTCTCATCCAGCCCAAACTCCTTGTTGACTTCAGCAGCTGCTTTCTTTAGGATACCAAATGCACGGATCACTGGAGCCTGTTTAAAAATAACAACTAGTGTTTAAGATTTTGTATTTTTTAATCCCAATTTTAAAACATTAATTTTCTTTCCTTTTTCTCTCTGCTTATACTGTATGTATTGATTCTGTTACTTCTATTCTGTTGGTTTCTTCCAGATGATAATGTTTATATAGCATGAAGTGACTAGGAATACTCAGCTACACTCCTCCCCCCCTGCCCTTTCATCACTCCCTTGATTAGATACTCAGCAGTCAGCTTGAAGGTAACCAATAGCATTATGTTTGCTGGGGCCTGTTTCTTGAAACTCCTGATAACTTTTTGGGCCCAGAGCTGTATTTTAAAATCAGAATCTTGAGAATGATGGTCAAGTTTTTAGCCCACAAAACAGCCTGACTTGTTCTTCAATGAGCTACAGACTGTAACCACTAATCCACTAACAACCCAGTGCCTCCATAGACTACAATAGACATTATTCTATATGTAATATTATTATAAATCTTAAAGTGCACCTAAACCCAAAATGTTTTTTTTTTCTCTTAAAATCAACTCTATGTACGTTGAAAAGTTGAATAGTTTTAAATATTTCTAGTTTTTAATGTTGCGTTTACTTAGTAAATTATAGAGGTTTGAATTGACAAAATGTTAATAAGATGACGTCAAGTCAAGACTCGTTTATTTAATACAACTACTTGTTTCCACCTCCAAGTAACATTTTTTTACAAATCAATTGACTATTAACAGTTTTTATTTAGTATTTCTTAAATTGATTATCCTTAAGCTGTGAACTGCGTATTGTAAATTGAAGTAGAAATAATGGTTTGATGTCATCTAATTAGCATTTTGTAAATTCAAATCTCTATAACTCACTAACACGACGTTAAAAACAAGAAATATTTCACTATTCGACTTTTCCACCTTCATTGAGTTGATTAAAAAAAGAAAAAAAATTGGGGGTTAGGTGCACCTTAAATGTGCAGGTACAAAAAGGAATTTTAAGATTAGTGGACCTAAAATGTGTTGAGTGTATTAACTTACTGGCATACGTTCAGTCTCATCACCAATAGGGAAATTCAATTTTGACCGTGCAGTTTGGGCTCCGTAGTATTTGTTGGCTGGTACTTCTATTTCTCCAAAGCTATCTGTCTCTTTACGTGTGGCCTGTTGGTAAAGCATTAAAGCAAAGATCTCTTGGCTTCAAAGATCTACTTAATTTTTTTAATTAACTTTACATTAGAGAGCCTGAACTATTGGTTAAGTTGATTAAAAACAAACTGATTTCATTTTGCTTATTTTTTTATGACAGTATAGTGACTGGTGCCTAGGGGCTACATGATGATTCTTGGGTGACTCTAAGATCATATTCAGGGGCATTCATGTAAAACGTTTGTTCAGTGCTCATAAAATAAATTGCACCTGGTGTCCAGGCACAAGCTAAACCTCTAAGGGTGGTTTCAATTGGGAAATCCAGATTTGACTTTCAAATCCATATTTTGGGGTTCCCAGTAAAGTATGCAATTAAAAATGGATTTTGACGCACCAAAATCATTTTCCAAGATGGATTTTGATTAACAAATCCTATTCTAGATTTCATGGATTTGCTACTTTTGCATATTTTTAATCTGAAAAGGAATTTGCACAATCCTGCAAAACAGTACTGTTCTTGTGTGCAGCGGTCTGTTATCCGCCGATTATGCTCACGAGAACAGTTTTGCAAATCCTTTTTCAGATTAAAAAAAAGAATTAAAGGGCTCTTAGAGCCATCTCGTGAAAATAAAACAACGTAAGGTTAAGTCCACAGATCGGTTTAAATTTTTTATACTGAGTTTGAAGTCAAAGAATTGAAGAGTTAAACAGATTTAAAATGACCAAAACATCTAAGCGTGACATAAATATACGCTGTGTGAAACAAGACTGTCTGGACAACTGGATGACGTAATTACACTGGGGAATTAAAAACGTACAATGCCCCATCCCCGGGCTGACCTGTTTTAGCAAATGCCCCACCCTTGGGAAGGAAAAGTTAAAAATGCCCGGGGAGGGGATGGGTGGGCTTGCAATTGACGGAGCCATAAATTACATGTAATTAGAAGATAATTCATTGCTGTATAAGCCTTCTAGCATATGCGTACATGTGTACTGTTTTGTTAATCTTTCCACTCGTTTGTATGGATGTAGTTAGTTGTAACTGTGAATGTAACTTGATGAAAATAAATAAATTGCAAAACAAAAAAAACAACAACAATGAAAACACCCAAGGGTAAGGTACTTGGGTTCCTCGTCATGTCTGAGTAAAGATTCTTTTAGTGCAGGCACTGTGTCCCCTAACATGGGCAACAAGTTCGAACAGGGACTTAGCAACTTTTCTGTAAAAACGATTGACTAGAACAATCGTGGTGGAGAGAAGGGGGAGGGGTACCGAAATTCCAAATCTTGAGTGGCGAGAATATTTATAGAGACAACTACACAATTTCTCCAAATGAACAGCAGTTTATAGATGAAAATTCTTAATTGGCAATATATCAAAATACCTAGCTGTTTTGCAGGTAGAGATAAAGAATATACCATATCCCTTAGATAGGATTGCATTTTCAAAGAACGGAAGAAGTAACTTACGGTTACTGAAAATAATTATTTTTAAAAGCCTAAGATAAGCTTATTTCGCGCGTTCTCATTTTCCAAATCTAAAATGTACCTACCATTGTTCTTGATAATAACACAGAGCTGCAGTAGAGTTTATGTCGATGAAGAAATATTCGAGGATTTCTGCTAAATGTTCTTAACACAGCGCCGAACCTGTACGCCATGCTCCGAGGGGAATGAATTGCTCTGCTCCGCGCTTTATATTCCGAAAATTCAAAATGGCTGCTGGTGACCAGCGGCACGGCACGCGGTAGCAGATAAGTACTTTCTGGGTCGTCAAGGGCGAGAAGGAACGTGCAAAGGGGCACACTTATTACATCTTCTTCGGAATTTTTAATTGCCCGTAATTAATGTTTATAGACTTATTTCTATTTAGATTTATGTCAAAAGAAGCCGGGGTGAGAAAAAAACTTACATGTAACTTTTGCCGACATATAAATGACAGGTAAGGGCTCCTCACACGTGCTGCATGTGGTGGAGGGAGGGGTTAGAAGGGAACACGAACTGCGTTGATGGTTCGCTAACGTTACCTAACTGACAAAAAGTAGTACGATAGCGGGCTTATTTAACATCACAACGCAACATTTCGCGAAGCTTGTCGCTTATCGGCAAACCACCAAACCATGTAGATAAACCGTTTAAAATGCAAGGCTAGTACAACGGAATTTACCGAAATTAATGGCAGGTTTAATGGCCAATATTTCGACTAGTAGAACTAGTCTTCTACAGGGCCAGCATTGGAGTGAAAATAATATATAACGGCTCTTATATTTGAATATAGATAACAAGTACATGATTGGCTAATATAAGATTACATGAAAAATATCTAACTTAGTTGTAACAAGATATAAATAAATGACGTTTTTAATGTAGGTACAAAACAATGGCTAGTAAATCTGATAACTTCTAAAATAAAGCATATCATAGTTATCGTAAATATCATCTACTTAAATGTTCATCACGTTAGGTGTTAGTGTTTCGCCTTTTTGAATGAGATAGGCTTCTCTTGCTTTGCGACGGGAGGTGTTTTTTGTCGGCAATAGTTCCAGAGGAACGAGTTTCATATCTGCAATCAGGAGTGACCTGGTAGGGTGAAGTGGGTAGGAACTGCGGCAGATGAATTTGCGTGACTTGTGTTATTAGTGGCTTGTCTATATTCAGTAAATTGTTCGCGAAGTGTGCGTTTAGTTTCCCTAATATATTACTTATTACATTTTGAACATTAAGGTAGATGATATTTACGATAACTATGATATGCTTTATTTTAGAAGTTATCTGTATTCAAATAAAAGAGCCGTTGTATATTATTTTCACTCCAACGCTGGCCCTGTAGAAGACTAGTTCTACTAGTCGAAATATTGGCCATTAAACCTGCCATTAATTTCCGTTGTACTAGCCTTGCATTTTAAACGGTTTATCTACACTTTGGATGACGTCTAGTACTCGCATCCCTTTATAAAGGAGATCGTCCGGAAAGGAAGTTACCACTATTTATCGCAGTGTTGAGTGGTCCTCCGCATTTAAACGTTTTATACACCAAACCATCGGTTTTAGCTGTCTGGATGGGATCGCTCGTTCACGACAAGGCGTTTTTAAAATAGAAAATTCGGAATTAGGAATGAGAACCCCCCCCCCCCTACTCCCCCCCCCCCCCGCTCTCATCCTAATCTGTCATCTATATACCTGTTTCTAATTCCGTATTCCCAAGCTCCAGTTATTTCAAGTTTGCATGAAAAAAAACACTCAAGGCCACTCAGAATGGGATTCTGGGTAGACAGAATTGGCAAGCTTAGTAATAAATCAAGATGTTTCCTTTGTTTGAGACATTTTAGAGCATGATTTTACCACCATCCGTACCCTTTAATCCCAGTTCCCGCCAATTTTTGTCTTTATGTCTTTCATGTCTTAGCGTGACAGTACAAATACGCATTGTTTAATTGAAATAGGAGAGAACTGGACACGGTTATGCGCAAAGGAGGATATTACCATCTTCCCGGCATGCACTGCAAACAAACTATATTATCAAACGGCGGCGACCCGCAAGCAGCTCATTTTACACAGACGCCGTTAAGGTTGGAGGTCAGTTGGTCGTAGCGGAAACCTTTCAAAAGAAATCTACGTTAACCTAATTATTATATTCACCTTTACAGAATATTTTCCATTTCGGGTTATGTTTACAGTTTGCTTTAAGGCCGCTAAGCGTCGCGTGGTAGACGCTTGAATCATGGAATCAATAAACCGTCTCGCCATTTCAAAAGAATGCCGGCTTATGTAAGAAGAAATGTCCGTATATTTGCTTGTTTTGACTAATTAAACCTAACACTGGTGAACAGAGCCGGTGAAATAATTCCCACTAACTGAAAATATGAAACAACAGCTACTCAGCTCAACCACTCAGCACACGACTGTCCAGACCTGCTGTGTTTGTTTACGGTTATGTTCTTTTTAGTTCAAAATCGATCTTCGCTTTTCTCGTTATTTTCTGACTTTTCTATGGTACGAGCACTAATCATTCAGCTTCATTTCATTTTATATTTTGCTGTGACCAAAATAAAACTCGAATCGGTCCACAAATGCAAATGGATCATCTCACAAACGACGCGCCACTTGAAGCTTGCCGGATGTAGTCAGTTTCAATTCAACGCCGATAAAAACAAACAGCCGCCGAAATAGATCACTTTCAACTTCAAAATTTAGGATGAAATCGTGGAGTCAATTGGAGTCAATTAGGTTTTCGAGAAAGTTTATACCTTTAATGACTGGAATTGGGTATTATTTGGCTTTTGACTCGCCTTTTTTGAATCGATCCAACCAATTTAAAATATGCATTACCGATGACTACAAACAGACATGGACGACAACAGTCAAACTATACCACGATATTTTTTTTCAACGGGTCCACTCCACTTTAAGAAAAACATTTCCTGATACATTATTAATAGAGGAATAAGGTACGTATTGTTTTATTTCTATGCCTTGACATTTATGCGAGGAAATCCGTGTGCAACTTTGACTAAAATACGTGCGTTCTTCGGTTCCACCGGAAGTCATTCACCTGAATTTTACCCAAAGCACGCTGGGAAGACGGTAATATCCTCCTTTGTTATGCGCAAAAGGTCAACTTTCATATGTCGTCAGTGGATCTGATCTGTTTCTCAAGTGAAAATATATCCTTGCGTATTTCTACTGAACAGAATATTTTGATCTTAAACATCACGCATCATATCGCGGATTACTATTTTAAAAGATATCGAGCCGGCGTGTTTATAATTTAAAAATACCGTACATTGCGTTACGCGTTAAAAAGCTACATTTGGCAATCTTATCGAATGCGTTGCGTAACAAGAACAGCGATAACAATAACTTATTTGTTATAAACGAATATAAACAACAATAAACGGCTTAAAGATGTTTCGCATTAGAGTATTTTATTGCAAAATTAAAACTGAGCTGCAGACTTGAAACGGATTTTAATACGCGTTTTACCGCATTTCTACGTTAAAATAATACAATTTTACCCTTATCGTGGACTATCGTAGGTTTTCTTGGCCTAGTGGCGTGGCCCAAAAAAATTTCCAATCTAATGTGATCGAATTTTTTCCTAACTTCTTGGTTAAAATATAAGACCATAAACTCCATGCAAGAATTTTTTTACTCCAAGTCTGTTCACAAGATATTTTGTACCAAAAGGGAAGATTGATGTTTTCGGTTTGCCTTAATTCCTCAGATAACCACTCTCTCGGTCATCCTGGTCAAGTGTTAATTAAACAATTTCAATGACTAAACATTCAAGATCCAAACATCACTAGCCTGCGGGAGTAGGCGCTTCTTTGGTTCAATTTTTTTATTCAAAAGGCGTCAGTTTTCAAAGGCTAAAATATCACAGGTAAATCGTCTGGCTCCGCTAACAATCGTTTACACTGGGTTAATCAACTGTCTCCGTTACAAAGGTGTAGCAGTATAGGTATTAAAATCAACTAAATTTGCGAAGAAGAGGGATCAAAAATTAACTGTCAAGAGGGTATTAAGTCGCTGTCGTGCACACATAAAACTGCGGCAGCGAAGGAAAGACGCAACAAATGCAATGTATTAGTCGTGCGCGAAAATATTTGGCCCATTTGAATAGCGTGGGAAATTCAACGTGAGTCGTTATGCCGACACACGGAAAACTGTACGTTTTTACCCAAAATCGATATAAAAAACATTTAGTTATGACACAAATTGTATTTCACTAATTTTTTCAGACTTCAATAAATATGTTTGTAATTTACCCTCTTCCAGCAAGATGTAAAGCAACATATAGTTCATTGTAATATGCTACGTTTTTTTTAATTTAGGGTAACAGCTGACTGTGTACGGCTGGAATATATATTCAATATTTCGTCCGAAAATGGACCCGAATCCGGAAGGATAGGGGCGGGCCGGGAGAAGAAAAAAGAAAAAGCGGAAAGCGCAGAGATGCAAAATGGGATGAACAAGATAATAAATGTGACGGCAAAGGCGCAGGGAGGCAAATTCAAGTCAAAAAAGAGCAAAAGAGGTGTGGGAACAAAAAACCGGGATAAAAGAGTACGGGTGGTGGGAAGATTACACCACCTATAACCCCCCTCCCCCCCTCCCACAACACCCCAATATAAAACAATACTACCTACTATTTTGCAACCAAGAAAAGCGCAAAGAGGGAAAGTCAACGAAAATTGACAGGAACTGGGATTAAAGCATTGCACTGGTATCGCAAAGTCGTTGGTTCGAATCCCGTTCAAACTTGAATTTTTTCAGGTTGCTTTTTCAAATGCTTAAGTTGAAAGCACACTGAGACGATCATAAAATTTCACTAATGTTTATCCGCAGTTTACATATATAATATATGATTTTCATATATTCCTATTCATATAATGGTAAATTATTGAATTATTTATATGTTTTAGCCTCCGGGAGTGGTTTATTTGCGGTTTAATAGCGTTTATTTGATAAAATGACGTCATTATGATGTCAGGAAAATATTTTGATGAATTCTTACTCGTGGTCACTCGTAGTCATTCGTGGTCATTCGTGGTCACTACGGTGGTCACTCGTGGTCACTCGTGGTCACTCGTGGTCACTCGTGTGTACTTTTAGACACGATCGTTGCCCTCGGCTATCGCCTCGGGCAACTCTTAAGCCCCGGTCAAACAGTGCATGATAGTCGATGATAGTCGATGATAGTTGATGATAGTTCAAACTCGCAATCCCGTTTGAACACGAACTATCATCAACTATCACGCGCTATCATCGACTATCATGCACTTTGAACATGTTCAAAACCATCATGATAGTTGATGATAGTTTTGTTCGTTTGACCGGGCGCATGATAGTCGATGATAGTTTTTCGGCCAGTTCTCGTCGTTCTCATTTCTTCTCCGTATCCATTCTCTTGTCTCGGCTCCTACCTTTGAACAATGCTCCATCAAATTATCAGTACATTCCTCCAATAACTCTAAAAAAAAACAAGCTGCCGCTTTTTTTTCGCTCACAGAACTCTTATGTTTTTAACGCGGCAGGTGACTGAGAAGGAGCTCGCGCTACTTTGCTCGCGTCACTTTTGACCAACTGTCATCAACTATCATCAACTATCATGCGCCCGTTTGATCTCAAGCATGATAGTCAATGATAGTAGATGATAGTTGGGATCAAACTAACTATCATCGACTATCATGCTTCGTTTGACCGGGGCTTTACGCTTCTTTCGTGCTCTCCAAACTTCCCACGTGCTCCATAACTCGATAGTGCACGCTAAAGCATGAACTAATTAATTACCGCAGCCAAGGAACCAAGGATAAAATTGAACCACAACATATGCACAAGACACGAGTGATTTTGGATAAGTATGCCCGTGAATAGGCTACTTTCGATGTATTAAAATTCAACTTGATAGTGAGGCAAAGAGGACACAAACAAAAGAAATGAATAAACATGTTTTCCAGGCCTCGCTATCACGTTGAATTTTAATATATCGAAAGTAGCCTATTTGCGCGCGCACTCACTGAATTTCGTGCGCGTGCTTGCGTGCGTCATCTGTAACGGTTTATGACCTCAGCTAACGTCAAACAAAACTAACAAAACATTACCAACACTTGCGCTTCAGGTGTCTGGCTCTTCACACGAGATAAAATGGCACCGACCGTATAAGCTTTGTTCGAGATGAGCAGTGACCGATTGCAGACACTACCTCTACCAAGGAATCCAGGTCAGTTGAAAGCTTGTCAAATTGAAAACCACCAAATCTTTTAATGTTACAATTTGTTTCCTTGTGGTTTTGCGTGTCGCTTTCAAAACTGTAGCGGATAGCTGTTAAATACACTTGAACTGTTTTGTTTTTTAATATCATCGAGTTCTCACTGTGCTGTTTTATCGGAAAAGTGGGAAAGTACTTCTTGGTATTGTATGAAAACAGGACTGAATACTTTTGGAGAAAACTGCATTCGGTGCATAAATGTTTAAAAAAGCCGTCAGCTTTGAATGTATAAATAAGCAGTATTGAACACAGACAAAGGTGTAATTAACCGTTCGGCAAGGGCATTTTTTTCCTACTCGAAATAAGACTTGTTTTATTGCAATGTAATTTCATGAGACAAGAAAACAAATCATTTGGGTTAAAAAAAGGGGATTGATTACCAACTTACGGTAATGACTGCATGTGGTGTTTGTAATCATTTTTACTTGTTAAGATTGACTAAGTGTTAAAAAAAATAACCAAACTAAGTAAAAAAGAATCTCATGGTTTAAATCTATTTTGGATCTATGTTGAATTTACAATCTATCTCGTGACCGCATCGCCAACTGACACTAGCTCAGCCGTCACGGTAAAAAAACATTTAAGCCTTGACAATTCCCGTCAGGGTTCAGATCCCTTGTAGACAGGGTAGGTAAATTATGGGACAGGATCAGCTCCCGCCTTAATTGCGGACACCTCATCAGTGATAACAGATAGGACTTAAAGTGCTGGAGAAAGTTCTAGTCTCACGCAATAACTTAGGGCGCTTACCATTTGTCAAAACTGGCCGGCCGGACCGCTCAATTGCTAAATATTATTCCATTATTTGTCAGCACTGGTCGGCCAGACTGGTAAATTTGGAAATAGTATGCACCCTTTTGATGGACTTGTAGGAACAAGTCTTCGAAAAGATGCATTCTAGTTACAAACGGACCGGTCTGGCCGGCCAGTTCTGACAAATGGTAAGCGCCCTTATACATGCACTTCATTTGGACCTAACATAACAATTTTAACGTTTTTGGGAGTTAGCTGTATTAATTTTATAGCGCGCGACCTCAAATTTGAAATAAGTTTATATCTCTTGACAGTCTGACTGCTTTCAGTATATAATGGTAGTTATATTTAACATAACACGCGTCTGGTCATTGTTCAAAAAAAGTAATACAAGTGCGGAGACATAAAGAAATCAAATTTGTTTTCCTTACCACGAACTTCCGAAATAAGACAAGCACGTTAACTCACGTTGATCTTGTTGTATTGAATAAAAGTTCCACGATGCACTGCAGGTTTATGTGGAGGAGACTGAGTGTATTAAAGAAATAGAAAACGCGCCGAGTGCTTTGTTGAGTTATATAAGCACGAGGGAATTTTTAAGAACACGAGAGAAGTGCAGAGAAGCACGAGCCGAAGTTGAGTGCTTCTCGCACTTCTCGAGTGTTCTACAAATTCCCAAGTGCTTATGTAACTCAACAATGCACGATGAAAAAGTTTTTACTTCTTTTGTAAAATAGAAACGGTTACAATGAACCTTACGTCACGCGCGTGCTTTATCGAGTTGTAATGAACTCGGTTTAACCAATCATAGCGCGCGCATTTCCTTAAGCATTTTATAATAAGTAATAGAGCGACATTTCCGTAAGCATTTCCTTAAGCATTTTATAATAAGTAATAGAGCGACAGAACTGTATAGATATTTACAGTGGCGAGAATGGCGAGCCGCATTATTTTACTTATCAAAGAACAAAGACGATTAAGCCTATTAGCATTCCAATTTGTTAACTGTATCCGGCAGTGATACAGTATAGACACTTTTAAAAAAATACCACGATGCATCATTTTCCGCTAATGACGTCAAACATATTCTTTTGAATTCTCTTGCAATTCAAAAGAATATGTTTGACGTCATTAGCGGAAAATGATGCATCGTGGTAATTATTAAAAGGGTCTATAGCTGTTTTGAATCAGGGTCATTATATTTATTGAATCATTAATGAATATTATAAATAATATATGTTTCAGTTCCGCCGAGCAGTGACCAGGAGTCTGGGGACTCAAGTGCATTACGTCAGTTGCTGACACATGTTCCGGATGTAGTGATTAACTGTGACCATAAAACGTCCATGCCACGTGTCAATCACGTGGCGGGCGTGTGTATGTTTGCTGATATTTCAGGTAAGTTTGCTGATATTTCAGGTTAGCCTGCGTGGGGAATGGGGAGAATTCAGGCGCAAGAGAACGCGAAGGGCGCGCGCGCCTGAATTCTCCGCCTTCCCACGCCTGCCACGCAGGTTACACGACAATCTACTATGTAATACAATCTACTGTGTAATACGCTCGGATATTTTGCGTGTTCTCTAATTTCCTTATGGGGTAAAATGATATCACAACCGCATAATAAAAAAAGGATTGACGATAGTCTAAATGTAGCATGAATCAATGATCGTTTTTACACGCGATAAGGGACAACGTTTTTGGACGAACAAGTCGTCTCAGATGAACCAGCAGTCGTTTTAGTGTGAGAAAGGAACGGACACGATTTTTGACATAAAAGTCGTCTGATTTTGTTTGTCACTTTGTATGTTAATTGAGACGATTTTTCGAGTCCGATTTTTTTAGTCTGAATGGATAAGTAATCCAAAACACGACTTAGCAGGGGAGGTGGTAGTTTGTAGAAATAAAAGTAGCCAACACAACAGGAGTTAAACGCCATCTAGAATTCGTATTAAGACGAATTAACGTGGAATAAATCATCGGACGACTGACTTGTCCATTTTCTAGCGTAGAAATTAACCAATATGTTCCCATTTAGCGTAATTAACTAGAAGCTGAGAGAATGAACGTCCACAAGGGTTGAAAAGAGTAGGAACTCTTTAAGAAGTTACGAGTGTTCATAAGAGTTTTTGGTCAAACGAAATAAGCGGATTTGTAATCTTTGAGAGATGACGTGGATATGAATTGTTTGAGAGCATATCGAATCACACAACAGCGCAAGCATGAGAGTTTCACATTAAGTCAATAGACCATTTTCGTATTCTCGGTATTGAACTGGTACTAGCTTGCAATGGAGGCTAAAGCGGGGGAATATCATTAAAAATATTTGCATGTGAAAATATTCCCCCGCATGAGCCTCGACTGCAAGCTAGTACCAGTTCAATACCGAGAATACGAAAATGGTCTATTCACGACTACTCTATCGCTCTGGTCTTAATACCAGTTCTTTTGTGGAACTGAACATTTCTCGCCTCTGTAAGAAGGACAGTTTTCTTTACCTCTCTTACCGTAGCATCATTTAAGTGCGCAATTTCCCTTTATACTTTAATAGCAACGAAAAGAAAATCTAATTGTTTTCAGGCTTCACCTCTCTTTGCGAGACATATGCTTTGAAAGCTTCAGAGGAATCTTGTGGGACAGATAAACTCACAACCACATTGAACACGTACCTGGGAAAGATTGTGGAGGGTAGGTAATAGAAAAAGTTAAGGTCCGTTATGCGTACATGTGTTAGCTGCGCTGGGGATTTGGATTGGTCACAACACTATTTAGAATAAGCCCTTTCAAGCCAAATGTCGCAGCATGGGTATTGGGGACAAACGAGGCCGGATTTTAAGTGAATTCCAATTGTTGAGGTTTGGATCAGCGCGCTGCTTTCGTTTCCGAAACGGTGCCTTTTTTCGCTGGGAAATTCAAGATATTGTCTCAAAGTTGTCCTGGAAGAAAAACTAAAAGATGCCAGATATCCCAGTAGGTTTGTAAAACACGATACGTCGCCTCAAATTTTAATACGGTGTTCGCCGTAAAATTACAGACGATCGTACGATGAAAAGAAAAATTATTTCCATCTTCAGTTTCAAAATTGTATCCCCTAAATCTCAACATCGTCAACTTTGAACATGTTTCTTAACTTGGGCTTTAAAAACAAGTCTTGAAACACTGAAAAACAGAAGAGCAATTTCTAACCTTGAATTCCCGATGAAACAATTGAATTTTCGTGATGTCTGTCTCCGATACCCACGATGCAACATTTTGCTTGGAAGGGCTTATTAACAGCCGTACATACGGTATTTTATCGATAACACGCCAGGCGTGCGTTTCTCGAAAGTCCCGAAAACGTTTCAGACCCGAAAAGCTGTGTTACGTGCAGAATGTTTACCAATAAAGATTCGGTTTTACGTTGATTTTGAAAGCTAGGCAATAAAATCTTACGTTTACTACACAACTTTAGCTGATTTGTGGGCTAAAAACTTAAATGCCTTTCGTTAGAAACTACATTTAAAAAATAGCTTTCGTGCCCGAAAAGTCTTCGGGAATTTCGAGAAACGCACGCCAGACCCCGAATAAACGTTAGGTCTGCAAGTTATTCCTTCTTTTGAGGTCGGGCATTTCTTATTGTCTTCGACCATCGATGAGTACATCAACTGCCACTATGCGGAATACCAATTCAGTGAGTGTACGTATCAAATGGTATCATACGGTACCACATTGGTACCTTATGGTACAAATGATTCCTTATGGAGACAATACATATGATATAAACCTATGAGCTATCTCAGTGGTCGTATCGTACTATCGGCTCCCACGCTCAAGTGTATAACCACATTGTTTACCACCTATTTTTTAGTAATATTTTTTAGTAATATTTTTAAGAGCTTAACTTGAATTTTCTTAAAATTTTTAGCTTAAAAAATTTATCTTAAAATTTAGGAGCTTAAAATTTTTTGGTATGTTTTTAAAAAATAAAAAAACACCCTCAAAATAAAGTAAATTTTAAAAACTTACTCCTTGTTAATTACGTAATACGCTTTTAATTGCAGAACCTGGTGCAACAAGTCTATCAAAATGATGCATTTTATATTTGAAATAATTGGTATGGCCGGTCATTTCTGAAAAACAATGGCATACTATTTACGAATTGGCCCTTCCGGCTGGTAAACGCCCTTAGTTTGAACAATCTGAACGCCTTTAGCTTTTATCCCAGGGAACGCTGCCTGAAGGACGTTGAGGCCTGGCGGTTTAAACTCCTCATACCAGCATGATTTTACGTTTTTAATAACTTTTTAATGCTTCTCTTTTCAGATATCGTAAAGCATGGAGGAGATGTTTTAAAATTTGCCGGTATGTTGATTCAGTGAAGTTTTGAAGACAAATTTTAACACACCATAGCGGACTTTTCTATCCCAGTTGTTTGTCAGTTTCGGAACAGGAAAACACTCCTATGGAGATTAGTATTAGGCGGTCGCCAAACTAGTGCAGTATGTAGGCTAGTAAAAACAAGTTGCCCATGCAAGGTATTGTAATGCCTGGTTTTCACAGGCGACGCAAGCTCAAATTTAAGAGTGACTGGTGAAGATAAACATGTCGCAGGCATAAGTTGTGAAGGAGTAATAACTTTTAAGCCCTTTTCAAATAGTTGAAACTCGCGCTCTCGTTTGACTACCAACTATCAAGCACTATCATCGACTATCACGCACTATCGTTTACTTTGAACATGTTCAAAACTCTCATGATAGTCGATGATAGTTTTGATCACTTGACCATGCGCACGACAGTTCATGATAGTTTGTCGGTCAGCCGTTGCCACCTATATTAGAGTAGCGGACTCAGCTGCAGCTTTACAAAAATGGTCGCAAAAAGTCAACAGTCTCAGCTGTCGAGGCCCGAAAACAAAGAAATAAATCGAGTCAAAAAGATGTTTATTTGTCGTACAATAGTAGTGGAGAGTGAAACCAGAAGTCACTGGTGGACTGCTCACGTGACGTTTGACCAACTATCATCAACTGTCATGCGCAACGTACCGTTTGTACGGTAGCATGATAGTCAACGATAGTTGATGATGGTTTGGGATCAACTGTCACCCCAACTATCATATACAGCTGTTTCAAGAAAGGTTGTCGGAAAAAAGCGCAAAAGTGCACGCGACAATCCCGAAAAATAATACGGGATATGATCAATGAATTTTAATAAGTCAAATAAACACATGAAACCCGCGATGCCTCGTCCGTACAGGGACGATCTCAAATGGCGGACCATTGGAATAAATGAGTTTTTAGGATATAGCGTGGATGACTACCCACAATACCTTTCTGGATTGTCGCGTGCACTTTTGCGCTTTCTTCCGACAACCTTTCTCGAAACAGCTGTATATCGACTATCATGGGATGTTTAACCAGGGCTTTTAATATGTGGATCAAATCATAAAGATAACTTGTATCATAATTATTGTAGTGTCCCCAATTGGTCCATATGGGCTAAACAAATTGACACTTAAATAAAGTTCTTACTTACTTACTATTCGAAGGAATGCCTCGGGGCAATAATTTTCTGTGGTGTTGTTACTGCGAAGGCGGCTCTAACTTTTGAGTCTGTGGATAAAATTCTTAACTGTGATCATTCAAATGATAGCCACAAAGTAGTACATTTTTGTGGTGCTGTTTATTATACTCAGTGCAAAGTGGTTCTAACTTTTGATTCTGTGGATGAAATCCTAAAGTGTGACCATTTAAATTAATGCCTTAGAGCAGCTGGTTCTATCTTTTGATAAAGGGGGGGGGGGGGGGGGGGGGGGGGGGGGGCATTTAACTCATGGTACTATCAGTGTAGGCCGTGATGAGAAATTTGGAGCTTTTTTTCAATTTGGAACTTATACACAGGAGTTAAAGCTGGGTTAACGAATAATGCATGATTGATCTTTACAGGCGATGCACTTCTTGCCTTATGGAAGTCTGAAGACAGCACACTGGACGTGACTCTTCTAATTAACAAAGCCATCATTTGTAGCATAGCCATTCAAGAAGAGTGTGATAACTACATGACTGATGTAGGTGTTATGCTCGGAGTCAAGATCGCTTTATCGGTTGGTAAAATGCAAGTCACGCATGTAGGAATCCCGGAGAGTAAGCACTTCGATCTTTCAGGCTCAGCGGTTGATGACGTGAACGCAGCGGAGAAGTGGGCGGAGCCTGGGGCGATAATTTTGTCGCGTTTGGCTTTTTTGAATTGTGACCAATCTTTGTTCCTGATTGAAATCATGGAGGATGGAGTACATTACAGGGTAAGTCGGCTTCGTGATTAATGTACAGACTTTAAAACTAAAATCTTTCCGTTTATGACGCCTTCAACATTGCTGACCCCAGCACTATGTAGGGCAACCAATGTGGCAATAAACTTGAACTTGAACTTGAACCTAGTGAATGATCGAGCTCACCACAAATTACCTTGCAGCTCAAGTGGTTTGAGAGTCCGACCGTTGTTGGGTTTTGTTTCGGAAGGTCATGGGTTTGACTCCCGTCGGGGTCTTAGATTTTTTCTATAAAGTAGAATAGAATAGAATAGAATAGAATAGAATAGAATAAAATAGAATAGAATAGTATAGAATAGAATAAAACAGAATAGATAAAAATAGAATATATGACTTTATTTATATACGGTAAAAGTCCTTCAGCCATACAATACAATATACAATACAATACAATACAATACTTTATTTAACGTGAAAAGTACACTTAGCTGTACAGCTAGTTTGCAGGTACTCCACAACATAAGGTAAAACTAAGAACAAACAGAAATTACAGCTACAAAAATATTAAAATGATATTCATAATAGACCTTTCTTGTATTCCACTCCAGTGAGCACACACAATGAAACGAGGTCGAGGCTTGGGTGGACAATTTCATACAAATCACTGTATTTTGTCCACCCCAGCCTCGAGTTGGTGCCTTTGTTCACAGGAATGCGGGGAAGGTCTATTACAATTAAAATGTAAAATTATCTAACTACTGTGAGCTGTCAAAGTGAAACTTGCGAATTTGCTTAATGAATTGTTTGCTGCAATCCTTAGAAAACTAACTAACTAACTAATGACATAATAAAATAAAGAAAGCTGTGTGTAAAACTGATTCAGAAACTGTCGTCTTTAAATCGTGTAAAGATGCTGCTAGGCGTAGGTCGGATGATAGACTGTTCCACAATTCGGCTCCGCTTTATAGAAAACGTCTCTTTAGATACATGTACTCGCTGCGGGGCTGTGGAAGAGCCAGCTTATTTACAACTTATTCTCGTCTCTTAACATCACCATCATCATCTCATTAACATTTTCCTACTTGGGTTCTTTTTAGGTAGCCGGTGCAAAAGTAGAGGAAACGTCCTCAACAAGAACCACAGTAAACCCAACCGAAGTAAAACTGGCTCTTATGTCTGGCTTATTATCGACAGACGCTGTCTTGTTATCAACTCCATCAGTGGCCAAGAGATTATTCGCTCCTCACATGGGGACTTTGCTGTCTCGCTATCATCCACAGCTAAAGCTTCCCAGAATCTTCAGCAAGAAGAGCCAATCGGAACAGAAGGACCAGATATGTAAAAAGACTGGCGAATTGCTGAAAAGCGACAGTTTTTACGACCCAGGTTAGTCCAATAGGAAGCAATCATTTTTTCTCCGTGGAGTACATCCCACCTTTTATTATTGAATGTCGAAAGCAATCGGACTTAACAGCGGTTCTTCTACATTTATTGATAATCATGAATTGTTCTTTTATTTCCAGTTATTAATTAAGTTGTGTTTAAGTCGGTTGAATATAATTGTTTACTGAACATGCTCCAACCAAACAGAGCTAACATTGTTTCTGCTTTCAACATTCTGTTGTTCTCCAGGACTGGAGAGTAAACGCAAATTTATACCCATCCTGAAACAAGAATATCACGATCTAGAAATGTTTGAAAATAAGATATCAACCTCCCAAAAAGTATTTTAACTGACAATTTCCTTTCTTTGATACCAGGTAATATCTTACTTTGCGGTTCGTTTTAGAATGCCTTGATGCAGTAGTTATAGCAATAGCCCCTGATCAGCCTGATATATCTTTTTTTCAGATCACCGAACCGATATTTACAGCAAACTCAATGATCAGGACATTGCGGATCTTCGTGCCTATGTTTCCAAACCTGTTCTTTCAAAGGTTTGTATTGTACCAGCTAATTCAGCTGAGCCATTCATTTTTCTTGCGTTAATCATTCAGCGTTTTGTTATGCGTTCATACTCAACATGAGTAGCTGTTTGCCAAATAATTGCAAGTTTTTTAATCAATCTCCGACAATTTGACGACGCAAAATTTAGGTTATTCTGCCATGCTTTTATTCTGTTGATGTTATCGATCAATAACCGACGGAATTCTTGATTTCAACTCCCTGAATTATGCTCCATTGAATTAAATTGCAATTGTTAATTTATCGCAATTTTCACACCGCCCTGTTATTTCGTGATGTTGTAGATCGATCATGGCCAGGACCTAGAATGGCTGTCTGAAATGCGCCAGGTCTCTGTGCTGTTCATAAATATGGTGCTACCCATAAAAGGAAGTTCTCATTCGTGGGCTCTGCAAAAGGCTTTCGAGGTTATTTACGAAAGTGCGAGGAGACTGAGAGGTAAGCAATGCTACAAATTAACGAGCCAGGGCCCAAAATGGCCTATTACAGCCATCCCAGGATGTCACAAAACGTATTTTGAAAAGCTAGTTGTAACCTAATTGTAAAGAAAAAGGCAGTCGAAACCGTTGGGCATAAATTGTTTAAAAAATGTTACTTGGAGAGGATTTAAAATTGACAATAACTCTAGGTTAGCTAATCGTGTTTTGAACAACCCAGCCCAGGATCGTAAATTGTCAGCTTGTTTGTATAACACAATAGCATATTTGATTATAAGGTTCTGTACGAATCGCTCTTTTAATTCTTGAATTTACAAATTTACAATGGCAGGTAATCTGAACAAAGTCTTCTCCTTTGACAAGGTAAGAAGAAAAGCCAGCTTAATCAAGACTGACGTGATGACCCCAGACTAGTGAGAGGTCTGGAATCTATATAGTCACTTTCAAAATGAGGGAGGGGATTTGAAAGCTACAAACTATGCTCCAAATAATTTTCTTCCTTAAGCAACAGTGGTCCCAGACTCCGCACTGTTCCAGACCTAGCATCAGCTGAATGCATATAAATGAGTCAAAATGACCACCGACTGAGCCAAGAACAAACAATTAATTGGAACAAAGTGTGATCAAAATCTTATTTGTGTTTAAATATATATGTGTGAGGTCACACTGTGTAACCATCTTGTTGTTGTTGTTGTTGTTCTTCTTCTTCTTCTTCTTTATCAGCAAAATGTCAATTTTTCTAATTTTTGGGCGTCGTTATTGAAATATGCTTATGGCTGTACGCAATAGTGGTAGTTTTGATTTACAAAACAATTTCTGTTTGAGATTGTATGTCGGTAACTTGTATACGAAGTATATGACCAGTCGTAAGACAATTGTCGCACTTTATTTACATGTACACCGATCGATTATTACTTGTTATTTTTAGCTAAAAGCAGACAACTAGTTTGCCAAATCACTTTTGGATAACTGCACATTCTGAGCAACTAATATTTTTTGGCATATTTCCCAGCAAGGTTGTACATTTTATAATAATGTTTGCCATATTTCCCGGCAGGGATGTACCTTTATAGTAATATTTGGTCTACCAGGAGATAAGCATGAGGATGACCCCGCACGTGCATTGAAGGCCGGCCATCGGATACTGGACGCGCTACACCAGATCATGGAAATCACGTGTGTATTAGTATTTACTTATTATTATTATTATTAGAGAGAAAGATGTATTTTAGAACTCAAAACAACATGGAAAATAAAGAAGGCAGTCGGATTTTTTTGTGTTTTCCTCGGCCATTGATTATATATTATTATTATTAATATCCACAATGAAAAGAATCATTCTGATTCGTACCCAAAGCAGTCCAAATTTCGCTATAAAGACGATTTTAAGGGCTCGGGATACTGTCTATTTTAAGAAATGGACAGATCCCGGATTGATCTCACCAAATTGTTTCCAAGAAATTTCAAAAGGCAAATGATTTGTGCCAAATAGCTTATAACTCTTTTTTTTTTTTTTTTTTTTTTTTTTTTCAAGCTCATGTATAAATAGTTTTTTTTTTTTTTTTTTTTTTTTAAATAAGGTTTTATTACTACATATACTACTTACAATACGATACTTAAACTACTTACAATATGATACTTACACTACTTACAATACGATACTTACACTACTTACAATACGATACTTACACTACTTACAATATGATACTTACACTACTTACAATATGATACTTACACTACTTACAATATGATACTTACACTACTTACAATACGATACTTACACTACTTACAATACGATACTTACACTACTTACAATATGATACTTACACTACTTACAATATGATACTTACACTACTTACAATACGATACTTACACTACTTACAATACGATACTTACACTACTTACAATATGATACTTACACTACTTACAATACGATACTTACACTACTTACAATACGATACTTACACTACTTACAATATGATACTTACACTACTTACAATACGATACTTACACTACTTACAATATGATACTTACACTACTTACAATACGATACTTACACTACTTACAATACGATACTTACACTACTTACAATACGATACTTACACTACTTACAATACGATACTTTTTTTAATGCAACGTCTTTTTTATTAATATTTCCACATACATGCGTAGTGTTACATACATTTAATGCAATACTTATAATTAACATAACATAATTTAATGAACACTCAGTTATAAGTGAAATAGTAAATATATATATATATATAGAAAGAGCACATACAGAGAACTAAAAGCTATCCACTTCAAGTACGTTATACATTGCTTTGCCACAATACTACAATGGTAATTATGTCGTCTCATTTTGTGAGGGGTTTTTCTTAAAGCGAGACCACTTCTTTTGAAAGGAGTTTATGGTGTTGTTGTCAAACGCAATTTGTTTTTCAAGTTCCATAGAGTTCTTAAGTAATTGTATATATACCTGCAGCTCAGGTAAGGTATTCCCAAGTTTGCAGCTTATAACTCTTAGAAGGCTTCAAAACACGCTCCTCAAATATGATGCAACAAACTTGTCCTCCTTGTTGATGAACTGGCTATCATGTTCATGCTAACAGAAATTGCATAATCATGAGCAACGAGTCTAAAAGGACGCATAGAAGTAGATAAAGAATTCATTCGTAACTGTTGAGTATTTAACTGTTTTTAGTAACGAGTCCATCGGTGTAACAACTGGCCGTGCGTTCTGTGGCGTGGTAGGTCACCGGGACCGACACGAGTATACAGGTAAATTAATAATAACGTTACATCATTTAAAACCAAATCACCCCCAATTTCCCAGAATAGAATATTATTATTCTCCCGCTTGTGATATTGTTACTTTCTCGGCAAACCGAGTAAAACGTTGGCTTACTGTCGAAGACAGGTAGTGGTTTTGGTGATAGTGGAGTGGGGATTGTGAGGTTGGAAGCTAAAGTCGACTTTTTCGGGTCTTTCTGCGTGTACCGGTACTCATTAGCCCGGTTTACACGACAAGCGTGTTTGGGCACGGCACCCCTAACTTTGGGCACCCGTGCCTAAATGTTCGGCCCGTCATTGCCGTCAATTGTCTGTTTACACGACAAAATTTTCTTTATTTTGGGCACCGCTAATTTTTTAACGGGCACTGCTAAAATTAGAAACGGCACCTCTAAATTTATGAGCATATCGATGCATTTGTCAGCGGCTTAACCACTTTCAACACGGCGGTCGACATTGGAACAAGACGCAGACGAAATACTTTTTTGTTATGGTATTTCATGAGGAAGCGAAGAAATACAATTTTTCAGGAATATATAGCGGAGGGAGAAAACCGCTCATTTACTGCTTTTATAAACAACGTTAACAGGCGCAGAATGTTTGTGCAAGCCATGCTAGCTGTTGTAAACCAGCCAATAATAAAAATTGTTTGGACACTTTGGATGTTTTGGAAGCCTCTAACGATAATTGGATGCTTTCCTCGCTAAAAAGTTCGATAAGAAGCTTTGTCGCCTCCTCCGACCACGTTACTTTGCTGGTGGAACTGGACGCCATCTTGAATTTGAACCACAGTTCTCGGCGAGAAGAGAAAATTTGGGCACGGCACCCCTAAAAAACGGGCACGGGGCCACCTGTTCACAGGGTCTCGGCACCCCTAAATTTTTAGGCACCCGCGCCCAACACATTTCCATTTACACGATACAAATTGAGGGTGCCGTGCCTAAAATTTTAGGCACGGGTGCCCAAAGTCAGGGGTGCCGTGCCCAAAACGCTTGTCGTGTAAACCGGGTTATTGTCTTCTATTGTTTGTGAGGTATTATAGTTGGTCTTGCTTTGCATTTGTATTATTGTCCGGCGTTCTTTGTCCCTTTTATTTTACGTCATCTGTCCTCCGGTACACACAGAAACAACCACTTTTTCTTCATACCAATCTGTATTTTTCAGTTGAATCAGTTCAATCATTCTTGTGCTGGGGTGATTATACTTAATAGTAATAATTGCCCACTGTCTGTTAAGATGGTGGCGGCTGATTGGGACATGGTAGCGCGAATTTTAAATTGTACTCACAATTTTATTGTTATTTTTTACTATTGAATAGCAAAGCAATGAAAGATATTTGTATTGCCCTGTTCATATTCCCTACACATATTCACACGATATTGTCTCTTTATTAAAGCAAATAGCCGATTACGGCTTCACAAGTGGGCAGTTTAGTCCCAGTTATTATACTTAGTAATGGCCGACACTGGTTCAAATAAAGTAAAATCTGTTTCGAAAACGATGAACATAAATGTGCATTGTATGAAATAAGAGAGAACTGGATGACGTAATGCATGAAGTAGGTACGTCGCCAAATCACCCAGGAAAAAAAACTACATTTTATGATGTGGGTACGTCGCCATATATGGCAACGGTCCACTTAAAAATGAACAAAAAAGGGAAGGCAGCATATTTCCCCTCATTAGTCAATATTTATAGCTACCTTGGTAGTGACTAGATAAAAAAACAATTATCGGCGATATAGTTACGATTGACGGCAGCGTCAAAACGCAAACGTTAGTCTCATTTTGCATATTGTTGAAAAAGCGCAGCAATTTCTCAAGAAATTTCTGTCCGACCTATTTTAACAGTTATCGGGCGGAAAGTGAACATGGCGGCCAGACTTATGGTGAATTACCCAGGCGTCCTGTCATGTGATGATGATACGTACAAGTCAGGCAAATCAAAGTTAAAGAAGGAGGATTTCGTCACTTTGCCCTTTATAAAACTGAAAGGTATCGCTGAACCAGGAACAGTGAGGGAATATAACAAACATCACGAGTAAGAGCTGCATCAGTTTATGTTGATTAACTAAATTTATACAGCAGGGCTATACAAAACTATAACTAAATTATTGTATGATATTGATAACTCATGTATAGTAGATGCGTCCTTTTATGTACGTATATTTCTGTATATATAGTGTAATGTATTGTAATAATGATATGTACTCATCAATAAAAAAAAGGTGCTAGAAAAGAAAAAAAAAACTAAATTTATACATTTGTTATATATACATGCTAAAGTTTAAAAATTTCTGTTGTCCTGCTTTTTTTTCGCAGCCGAGAGGTGGAAGAGGAGGAATATGAGTATCCTATTCTCGGTAAGTTTTCACAAATATCAATTTTGCCTCCACTACACAACCGTACACACACAGACAAGTCTTTCAGGCATGAGCGCGTAGGTCACCCAAGCCCAATACTACAAGAATACTAAACGCACCAGAGCTGGTCACGGAAATCACCCCAAAACGACTATTGGAAGAATAAGGACCATTTACCCCCGATCTATGAAGTGGTGCTACCATTGAGACTAACCCTGCCGATAACAAATCTTAAGGTAATAGAAAAAACAACCAAAGCGCGACTTTACCTGACAACTAAAAAAACGTTTACGCGGCGAGGCTGACCGTATAATGACACAAATGTAACAACATTGAAAACAACATTGCAAAGGACTGCTTAGGGATATTTTAATTGGACAAACACACTGTAGAGTTTGTTTACAGACTCAAACGTTCGAACCACACAACATGACTCAATGTGTGACTCTGGGAGTAAAAAGGTTAAGCAGTTAGTTCTTTTAGAAACACAATCTGACCTATCGCCCGTTTTTCCAGCGGGCGAGTTCGCGACGCTTTATGTACCAAACATAGTCCCATTGTTATATTAAAAAGGAAGCAATATTTAGCTGTTTGAGTTATTTCAGGGCGAGGGAAGGAAATAGATGAGATGAGGGAGCTTTTTCACGCCATTAAATGTGACGATGCTCGTGTGAGGGGTAATAGGCGAGTTGTGGTGATCGAAGGAGAAGGAGGAATTGGAAAAACAAGAGTTATGGAAGCGCTTATGGACACTGCTGAGGACGAAAACTTCAAGTAAGAAATAGCAGAAAGTTGACTCTTTATAATACCCAGAAGCGGAGTCTCCAGCCCTTGGTGTCTCGATGCCCCCACGATTTTCCCCTCCAACCCATGCACCGAGACGTGAGGTAGGGAGAATCGCGGGTGCATCGAGCCACCCACCTGTTTGTTGAATAACTTATGAACTTTAAGGAATCACAGTGGTAACGGCAAGGAAAATGTTAGTTCATAACTGAACTTCCGTTCTTTTAAACTAATTTGCGACGATTCGATTCGTTCACGTTGCCTAATGTAGGCAAGTTACGTAGGAACCTAAATCGTAAGAACGGCGTTCCTGTCAGATAGAGAAAGAAAAATTATCTGTGATGCTTACACGTTCCTCGTTAAAACCTGATATATGGTCATTTGCTTTGTAGTTGTACAGATTCCGACAGGGAAATGTACCTGAGTGTATAAGGCATGTGTAGAGTCAGTAATCCTACATTTTCGTTAAGCCGTCGCTGTCGTAGTTTAAAGTCTCTAATTGTTTATTATACGACATTTTTTCTTTCCTAGCATCAACGCTTTTAGTACTGATCATTTCTCATTGCGTGCGTTTAATGAAGCAATGACAATTGTAATTTGCTGCCATATAAAACAACTAGAGTTTTCGACATCTTTCAATTTATTTTGATCGTTGTTTCCAGAAAAAATAACTAAAACGATTAGCACCGATTTAGCCGTTTA
Source organism: Dendrophyllia cribrosa (assembly GCA_024195265.1). Classification (NCBI taxonomy): domain Eukaryota; kingdom Metazoa; phylum Cnidaria; class Anthozoa; order Scleractinia; family Dendrophylliidae; genus Dendrophyllia; species Dendrophyllia cribrosa. The sequence continues at coordinate 17,487,552 of JAJLRJ010000006.1, read as the reverse complement.
ATTTAGCTCTCAAATAGCATGTTGGTTGTTTTATACAGAGATTTTAAAATGCTGTGTGTGCTTACATTAGCTTATACAAACACTCAAGGGAATTCTAGAGAATTTGAAAGTTTATGTGAACCCGATCCAGAGGCAGAAAAATCTCAGATGAATATAAAAGCAAATGTGAACCCTAAGCATTGCATTCTCGTTTTTAAAAGTAGTAGCTTTAAACTATTTGGAAGAGGTTAGACCAGAAGGTTATCATGTAGAATCGTCTAACTTCCCCTTATATGTTTGAAACAATGCTCGGTATTATTTCCGACCAAACGGAATCACTGTTATACTGTATGATGAGTAGTCTTCCTCGTAACTGTAAATATGGCACGAGGTTTGAAAATCGTTATAAGAAATCGTTCTATGCTCACATTCTCTTTTCTCAGGGTCGATTACGTGGAAGCTGACATGACGCATGCGCACACGCCGTATTACGTAGTTGAGACTCTTATAACCAACCTATTGGAGCTGGACACCTGCAGAACCGCCTCAGAAAAGGAGCATGCGCTCATGCAGCATATCACTGACTTCAAGTTACGAGAAAAAATGTTCTTGTTAAATGATTTGCTTGGCACACATGTAAGTAGAACGTACCCCAGAGTCTATATAAAGGCCGTTGGTTAGCTCTCTTGGACACCAGCATGCCCAAACGGCGTATATTCCTTAACGGTGTATATGACAGACTTATTTTTATTCGCTTGAGCGAATCTACATGGTGTTCTGATAAGAAAGTCAAGAATAGTTATTCAATATCGATTTTTTCTTCTCCTTGTTTTAGCTATCTAAAAACGTGAAATTTCACGTCCGGTGGGATACAATACCGCGTAGGAAGAAAGACTGGGTATAGCGGGCTGTGACGTCAATACCAGAATACTTGTTTCGCGTTTCCTTGGTTTCCTACGTTTTTTTTGTTGCGTGTTGCTACAACCATAGATAACACACCTTAATAGAACAATGTTTCTTCCTCAGGGCATACCAAAAAACGGAGGAACCGAGAAACCGCGAAACTGGCATTCTGGTATTGACGTCACAGCGGAATATCCCCGGTCTTTCTTTTTAAAACTTTAACTTTTAGGCCATTTCCGAGTTGCTTTTTGTCTCGTTATCAAAGCGAGGCTTGGTGCACAACCTTTCATATGAAAATTAGTTTTCATTCACATGTAAATAAAACTAATTTTCACATGAAAGGTTGTGCACCAAGCCTCACTCTGATAACGAGACAAAAAGCAACTCGGAAATGGCCTATTGAGATGATTGCTATTAGTACACTAATCTGGCACTAATCTGGCAATGGCAATGCGCGGTATTGTACCCCACCAGAAGTGAAATTTAATAATAAGAACTTTATTTAAGTGTCAATTTGTTTAGCCCATATGGACTAATTGGGGACACTATAATAATTATGATACAAGTTATCCTAAAAATATAATAGTATAAAAATTCTTATAAAATGCTAAAATCCTCTTAAACACTATACTGGTAATGAAATTCTAAAATAAATAGATAAATGCTAAAATCCTAAGTTAATTATTCGGTTACTTCCGCATATTTAAAGGCCCATGTTCACCCAATCTGCTTTGCGCACAGACGGAAAATCGAAATTGGGTGAACATGGGCCTTTAATTTTACTGGCTACACACGTTTTTAGACTGCTAAAACGCGGAAATGAAAAATCGATATCATTTTTAGATTTTCTTATCAGAACACGGTGTAGATTCCATCAAGCAAATAAAAGAAAATCTGTCATATACACTTTAACGTGGCTCGGACTAGGAAGGCGGGTGTACATACTGTATTTGCCGGAGTGGCATGAGTCAAGGTTTGCTCTCCGTTTTTCTTTTTCTTTTTTTCTTTTTGTTGTCACATTAGTGCATGCAAATTTATGCACGCATATTTAAGTTTCAAAATTCTTTTGCGTCACCAACCCCGAGCTTCCGCTTTTCCCTCGTTCATCACTGCACCAAGCTGACTTCCTATTCTCAGCGGTCTCACTTAAGCGTATATAAGGAGAATCCATTCTATATTCGCTCTCCTTTCTCGCACGTCCGTGTCCTGTACGTTTATATGGCTCACGCTCCAGAAATCGCAGTTCACGTTTAACGACCTCGCCAAGAACGAGAAGCCGTCGTTGCAGCCCAAGTTGTACTTTACCAGCCCCAACAGCTTCCCTCAAGCCCAAGCTGTCCTTCCCAACGCTCCACCTCAAAACGACGCTGTTTTACACCCTGAACCAGCAGCACAAGGCACAGCACAAGGCGAAGCACAAGGCGCTGCTCTAGCTTATGAAATCTCTCTTGAGGTTTGCCAACTTTATTTATATCTGTTTCCCTTCCCTACAGTTTCGTCCTCGTTTACTTGTATTCAATATATTGTTAAACCGGGCTGCCTTTTATTCTTATGTTTATAAATTTGATATTTGTTCGCCCTGCTCTGAACGCTTCGCCCTTTCATTGGGCGTTTTGCGGGCTGTTTTATAAATTTGATATTTGTTCACCCTGCTTTGAACGCCTCGCCCTTTGGGCGTTTTGCGGGCTGTTTATAAATTTAATATTTGCTCGCCCTGCTTTGAACGTTTCGCCCTTTTATTGGGCGTTTTGCGGGCTGTTTTTTTAATTTGATATTTGTTCGCCCTGCTTTGAACGTTTCGCCCTTTGGCGTCTTGCGGGCTGTTTATAAATTTGATATTTGTTCGCCCTGCTTTGAACGATTGCCCTTTGGGCTTTTGCGGGCTCTTTATAAATTTGATATTTGTCGCCCTGGTTTGAACATTTCGCCCTTTGGGCTTTATATTCGCTAACTTTTGCCCTTTCGTCCTGCTTTTACGCGCTGTTTGTATTATATGTGTTACCTCTGCTTTTACATTTGGTCCTCTGGGATTTTGTGATATTTTAATTTGCATATCAAATTAATATTTTTGTGTGTTTGTTTGTTGTTCACCCCGCTTTTAAAGTTTTGTCCTCGTAGGCTTCACGGGCTGTCATTTGTTTACTATTTACAGCACTTATAATTCACAAGTCCTTGCTAGCACGCCCCTTGCTCTTTCACAAGTCTCTGCATTGTCCCATGGGCCCTCCCTTTGTCATATTGCCCTCGCATTTTACTCCCTTGTATGGGGGGAGGCGGGGGCGGGGGGGGGGGGGGGGGGGCTGTTTCCATTTCCCTTGGGATTGCCTCCTTAGTTTTTTCCCGTCACTTAGGTTCGTTATAATGGCGGTGCCTGGAGGGGTTACAACGCCCTCTAGGATTACCGGGCGCCAGGGCCGCCATTATCAGGGTTTAGTCTTAGTTTTAGAGGTTTTGTTAAAGTTTAAGATCCCTTTCCCTCTCGGGATTATTTACTCCGTTTTCCCTTTATCCCCACATCCGGGGAATGGCGCCCCGTAGTTTCTGTCTTTGTTTCAGTTTTGGCCCCGCTTTGTTTTGTGATTTAACATTTAGTCCAACATTACTTAATATTTGCGGGTTAACAGTTTTGGCCCCGCTTTTGTTTTGCGGGTTAACAGTTATGCCCCGCTTTGTTCTGTGGGTTAACAGTTTAGTCCCTCATCATTTAATTTTTGCGGGTTAACAGTTTTGGTCCCGCTTTGTTTTGTTGGTTAACAGTTTAGTCCCACATGATTTAAGGACGTTCGCGCGAAAATCTTCTAACATTGATTTTTTTATAAAACTTTTGCTACAGCTAGGTTATGAGTTACTCGTGTCAGAAATGCAAAAAAATGAAGGGGTCACCGACTTCGTTTCTGAGATAAGCTATCTGAAAGGCGACCCTAATTTTGAAAAATTGGTCTTCCTTACGGGATGTGATCCGAATGTCTGTTAGTCTAAAAATATTGCAAATGAATCTCTAAAATGCAACTTTCTTTCCCAAATTTTATGCTAGTAGGTCTGTTCAGCTATTTCATTCAACTGGTGACGTTTCTTGAAGTAAATTTCATCTTTAAACGACAGCATTTGCAAACTCTGACAGCCGCAAGTTGGCAGGATTCGATGGCGCGCGGGAAAAAATTTAAACTTCCTACATTGATTTTTTGTTCATTTTTTCACAATCTGTCGAGAATTGGCAAAGAAAATTATCTATGAAAAAAAAATTGGGGGTCACCGACCATCCAAGCGAGTTAAATCTAAGCAAAGTTAACGCAACCGCTATCAGCCCTTTTATATGTGCTTAGATTTTCTTCTCTTGCGCGCGCGCTCGTGCATGACGAAGCATGGCGTTGCGACATGAATTGCGTGCGCAGTAAGGATGCGCATAAACAATTAGCGCGAACGTCCTTAATTTTGCGGGTTAACAGTTTTGGCCCCCGTTTTGTTTTGTTGGTTAACAGTTTAGTCCCACATCATTTAATTTTGCGGGTTAACAGTTCTGCCCCGCTTTGTTTGGTGGGTTAACAGTTTAGTCCCACATCATTTAATTTTGCGGGTTAACAGTTCTGCCCCGCTTTGTTCTGTGGATTAACAGTTTAGTCCCACACGTGTTAATACTCGCGGGTTTGAGTTTGGGCCACTTTGTTTTTGTGGCTTAACAGTTTAGTCCCACATCATTTAATATTTGCGGCTTAATAGTTTTGCCCCCGCTTGTTTGTGTTACCATTTGCGCGTTGACAGTTTTGCCCCCTTTAGAGCTTTATTTGCGCTTTTCCCTCTACGCCTTCAGGCGTAAAGCGTTCTTGTTCCCCTCTTTCACGGGTTTCAGTTTGGGTGTTGGATGTTATTCTGGGTTTGAGTCTGGGATTGAGTATGGGGCGTCTGTCGGTTCTGTCCCTGTGATCTTGGTACCCCGCTGCTAAGACTGCTAAGGACGCCAGGTCTCCCATTCTCATTATATTAGTGCAAGTGAGACCGGTGAAAATAGTTTACAGTTTTCAGTGATGGCGTTTTAAGTAACGCCACCAAAACAACGGAAGTAATGGCGTTATAAGTAACGCCACCAAAACAACGGAAGCGTCACACAGTCACACCGTCACGCCGTCAACCCCCAACCCACAGTACACTTATATTGATCTTCAAGTTACATATTTATAAGGTTCCGACGAATCGCTGGTTTCCATGTGGTAGCCTTCTTAATGGAAGTATAAAAATAGAAACACAGATGCACATTTAAGTGCAAGGGATAATTCTTGGGAACATGCGTGTTCTTATCGTCTTGTTGCTTTACAAAAATTGCTGATTATTTTATGTTACATACGTTTGAAGTACGTAAATACGTTTGAAGTCAATCCTGTAATTCTTCTATCGAGGTGAACATTGCTTTTATACAAAGCATACAACTTGAGGCCCAATTTGTCGAGATTCTAATTTAGAGCTAAAAACAAAACTAAAAAAACATTAGAGGTCTTCCAAGGCTTAAGCAAAACATCTATCTCCCGCGCTCGTAAACATATTGTCAATTTATTCCACACTTTATTGCCGATGCTTTACAATGACTTTTTTAAAGAATGAACAATACAAAACACGGAAAAACGATGGATGTCATTTAATACTCATCAGATTAAGGGACCGTTCATAATTTATGGGTTGGGGGGGGGGGGGGGGGGGGTGGGGGAGGGGGTGGGAGCTATGGGGATTTGGAGTGGGGGGGGGGGGGCCTCATTAATTTTCATCCAAAACATTTAGGGGGGGCCATCAAAATTCAATTGGTACTCTGTATAGGGGGGACCACTTAAAATTTACTTTAATAATTGGTCCGGTTTAGAGAAGTATTTTAACGAATAAACTTTAGGTCCACTTAAAGAAGATATCAATAAATTCCAAGTGAAATTTCCTTAAAAACAGTTTTAGATACAATGGTGCGGTCATTTGAATAACCTTCCCCTGGAACTGCGGCAAGCGGAAACTATCAATAGTTTTCGAAGGGGCTGTCACAATTTTTTGCTTGATCTTCTATACACGGCATTCTTGTAAAGCAGGTTTATTATTTCTCGAGGGTGGGGTTAAGTTTTACATATTTTAATTTTTTTAGCATTATTTTCTAGGAATTTTGATACTTTTAGATATATATATATATATATATATAGCTTATAGTATTGTTATGCCTGATGAATATACCGTGTCTAAATAAAGTTTAATTGAATTGAATTAATTGAGCGCTTTTCAACATTTAACAGAATAAAATTACAAGACTGAAATAGGAGATCGATGTTTATTATATAAACTCCAATGAAATATCAGGTGATCTCCATCGCGAAAAAGTGATATCTTCACATGTGGAAATAACATGTTACCATGGATTCCCATGCAAAGGCGTGCCGTGTTTGGTCCGAATTTGTTTGTGATAACGTTCACATCTTGAATAAAGAATTTTATTTGTTACATAACATCACAAAGTCTGGCAAATACATTTACGTTAATACGTAAAAATACCTTCTATTAAACCCAGAAGACTCTGACACCTGTGGTCATAGGAGGAAGCTCGTGGTTCTTTGACCACTTCTAGTATTTGTTGTAATGAGCGGCCAATTGTACCCACTGTCATCAGATTCCGAGTCAGATTCAGAACCTGATGAGTCAGAATCACTCAACGTTTCTTGGTATATGTCTTCTTCACTTTCATCGCACTCTTCTGACTCATGAGGTTCGTCTACTACATCACAAAGGGCGTCTTCTTTTATTTCCCTTACATGGGTCGTGATCGTGGCAATTTTCTCTGACTTCAACGTTTTTTCCATGGAAGGTTATATTTTTGTAGGTATTTGTCAAGTTCGAAGACATATAATGTATTCAAACCACCTGTTAGAACATTAGCTGCGCCCAGTTGTAGTCCTCAAACGTTTTGGCCGTCCTGTGTTCGCGTTCGCTCTTGGTCGATTTGCTTCTCAATTGTTTTGTGAATTGTAAGAGCAGATCCGTGCAAGAATCAAACAAAATCGCAAATCTTCGGCAAAGCTGAAAAAAATCAAATTCGCTCCTCTTTTGCATGTAGATAGTCTATAGTAAGTACATGAATGCCATGTAGTTTTTTTCCTTGAAATATCTATTTTTTTCCGAGAAAAACGAGGAAAGTCGGTATCATCTGAGGGCACAATTTGGCAATCCCAAACACATGCAAACAGGGTTGAAATAAGTCATGATTCACTCGACTCGCGTATCAAAACTACTGCGCTAGAAAAAGCTGTCATAGTTCCAATTTGTTGTATAACTTGTCATAGACTAAACACCATGATTTCATAAAATTTGGATTAATCTAAGTATACAAGGGAAGCCAAAAGCTTAGGGCTCTCACGTGCTCCGTAAAACGGTAGGCGAAAAACAACAATGATTTTGAGCGTGTGCCTTTGTTCAGAATTTCGTAATTTTAAGAATGACAATACTAGAATTGACGATCTTTCAAAATATGTAAAGTTTAGTTTGGAGAAATGAATTTGGGATTTTTAAGAATTTGTTGAAAATCGTGAACAAAAGACATAAAATCACGCCATCTTGTGTATGCGTGACCAACAACAAAAACACTTAGAACGTTTTTCCTTGAGAAATCTTGGCAATTAAACTCTGACGCCAAAAAACAATGGAAATACACAAACCTTAACTTGGATATGACATTCTTGAATGTCCAAAATGTTTCGTTTTGCCGTCAGTTTAATTTCATTCGTGAAGTTTATCATGAACAGTGAAGATCAGTGAAGCCCGTAGCCACGATCAAAAACGCTTTACTTTTCGCTGAATTCTTCTTAGCTCACTTTGTACTTTCGTACTCTTTATATTGTTGATACATTTTTTCTGGTGGAAACTGTAAAAGGGCTGACAATAAAGCGAACTAGTTCAAGCATGTGTTCCCAGTTTTCCATCCTTGCATAACCGTGAACCATTTTGAGACCATATGCAAATTACGTCTGAAACTGAGCAAGCGTTCGTGACAGTCACGGTTGGTACACAGGGTGGTATTCTTAGTGGCCAAAATTCCATATATTTTTTTTGAAGTGTGACGAGTGTTGTTCGGAAGTCTTCAATTAATACAGTTCACAGCAGGAAAGAGATCTCGCGGGTTTTAAAATACAGTATTGACAGAAAACCAATATTTATTACATGGGTGGGGTTGGATTAGGGTGGATCTTGTCAGCCTGGATTTCAAATGTTAAGCTACACAAATAATCTTTCAAACGAGAATGCAGGTACAAAGATTAAGAAATTTTGATCTATTTACTTGTCATTGTTTTTATTTTTAGAGTTTTATAAAGTCTTCTACTTTCGCTTCTGGTATCTGATTGGACTGCTATAGTAAAACAACAACAAAGACAGGCCAGCCCTAGTTTCATTTCTAGAGTGTGACAATCGACAATGCTTTAGTTGTGAGAGGAACATTCCTCCTTCATTGTTCCACTTTTAATAAGAAATATTTCGGTTAATCTTCTCTTTAGCCGATACATACATGACTCGCGCTTTCCGTTCATTCCTTGCTCTGGTATTACTTTTCTCTGTTTTTTAAAGGGGAGGTCGGGCCAATAAGAAATCAATTCCTGCGAAAAATTGGAGACGAAAAAAAAAATAAACACAATAAAATGAAGTTAAAAACACATTGAAAACTAGGGGAAAAGAATCAATGCATGGCACGTTTCATGCACAGCATTAAGAAATATAATTGATTAACTAATCAATTAATTAATGGCAATATAATGAAATAATAAACTGATGTGATATTTTTTTGGTGTATGTAGGAGAGCTATAAGGCATTTAACTCTAAAACACCCTTATGGACTACCGGACCTAGAAAGAAAATTAGGAAACCAAGGAACAAAGAATCTTCCGCGTTCTGAATTCTTAGGGGTTTTTGCAACAACAACAAACAACAACAGTTTTATTTGAAACCTTCCAATTATAACAGTACCTCCCATCTATCATACATACACAATTTCATTCCACTTTAAGCGACTGCTACGTCGCTTGTACAATATATGATAGTCCAATACACCCTCTGGTGTCGTATTCAGGGCCCATCAGCACCCCATTGGGAGTAGCCTCCCACGCAGTCGTTTTTAGGGGTAAAACGACTGCGTGGGAGGCTACATTGGGAGAGATGGGACAGAAAACGTTTGGGAAAGTTCTGCTTTCTCTAGTTCAGGTACTGCAGTCGCACAGTGTTCAGAGCCTTGAAGCATACCGCACTGTACATAGCGCTAGCAGTAAGCGTTTCTAAAAAAAAATACATGAAACATATGGCAAAAAGACCCAATAAATACCTTATCCACCTATGTACCAACTGTGACTGTCACGAACGCTTGCTCAGCCTGATATGCAAATTTGAGACGTAATTTGCATATAGTCTCAAAACGGTTCACGGTTGTGCAAGGATGGAGAACTGGAAACACATGCTTGAACAAGTTCGCTTTATTGTCAGCCCTTTTACACTTTCCGCCAGAAATCTGGTAAAAAAATTGTATCAACAGTATAAAGAGTATGAAAGTGCAAAGTGAGCTACGAAGAATTCAGCGAAAAGTTTTTAAAAGCGTTTTTGATCGTGGCTACGGGCTTCACTGCTCATGATAAACTTCATGAATGAAGTTAAACATACGGCAAAACGAAACACTATGGACATTCAAGAATGTCATATCCAAGTTAAGGTTTGTATATTTTCATTGTTTCTTTTGTTTTTTGGCGTCAGAGTTGTCAAGATTTCTCAAGGAAAAACGTTTTTGTTTTTGTTCAGTTTGTCACGCACACACAAGATGGCGTGATTTTACGTCTTTCGTTCACGATTTTCAACAAATTCTTAAAAATCCCAAATTCATTTCCCCAGACTAAACTTTACAAATTTTGAAAGATCGTCATCTCTAGTATTGTCATTCATAATATTACGAAATTCTAAACAAAGGCACATGCTCAAAATTATCGTTGTTTTTCGCCTACCGTTTTACGGAGAACGGGAGAGCCATAAGCTTTTGACTTCATTTGAATACTTAGATTAATCTAATTTTTATGAAATTATGGTATTTAGACTGTGACAAGTTGTACAACAAATTGGAGCTGTGACAGCTTTTTCTAGCGCAGTAGTTTTGATACGCGAGTCGAGTGAATTATGACTTATTTTAAGCCTGTTTGGTGTCGCCAAATCGAACCCCGGGCTGAAAACTAAAGTTTTCGTTTTCCCAGAAACAAATACGTTTTTCAAGGAAAAAACTACACAGCAATTGTATACTTACTAAAAGCTACCTGTATGCAAAAGAAGAGCGAATTTTAGTTTTTTAACTTTGCCGTGTAATGTTTGATTTTTGCACGGATTTGCTCGTAAGTGTTTCAGATGCTCAATGTATTTTGTTACCAGTTCCACTGAAACAATGTACTTTTTTGAGAAATCCGATATTTGATCCTCGTTTTGTAGTTTTCCTTCACTGAATTGCTTTTTTATCTGTGCTCAGGGCATATATAATAAAGTCACAATATAAATAATCTATTGTGCAAGGTTATTTTATGCAGTATTAAGGTAAAGTTTTAAAAAAGACTTCATTGTTGAGGCCTAAATGTTGTTTTTTGTATCAGCAATTCAAAGGTGTTTTAAAGCAAACATGGTAGATTGTTGGTGATAGTGGTGGGAGGGGGTGGGGGGGGGGGGGTTATGGTATTTTACGTTACCTTTGTCCGCAAGCTCTCATGAGGGGTGGGGGCAGAACAAAAAATCTTACATCATCAGGGGGGGGGGGGGGGGGTTGAAAAAATATTTAGGGAAAAAAATTAAGATCCCCATAGCCCCCCCAACCCATAAATTATGAACGGTCCCTAAAAGAAATTTGGACCTTGGGACTTGACTTTTGTGGATTATGGACTGTGGAATGCGTGGCATATGACTATCCATTTATACTGATTTCATTGCTTTTATAAGTAGTCTTTTTTAATGTAACAGAAAGAAGTCACGGTTTGTGAAATATTAAACGAGTGTGGATTTGATCGGGAATCAATAAATTAAATATTCACAGCGAGTACAGAAAACGTGTCTCAGCGTCACGCAAAATTCGTTGAGGGGGGGGGGGGGGGTGGAGGGGGGAGGAGGGGGGGAGGGGGTGTGCGTGACGCGTTTGAAATAAACCATAAAACTTTCTTACGCAAACGCATGAGTATAGGCTACTTGTAGCCTCTTGGTTGACCTTTGTTGCAGGATTTTAAATATCTCCAATTTTATGTGTTTTTCCCTTGTCGTTGTTTTAGATACTCCCGAATCCCGATTTTGCTCATCTGGACTCAGATAAAATAACTCAACATTTCCACATGCTTCTGTTTGACATTGTTCACCAGGTAGGTGTTTTTAAAGATTTTTAACATTTATTTTTGGAAAATGCATACCACAGGCTTATCATCCATCTTATTTATTTGAACTGTGTTATATATATACCGCAGACTTACCTTCCATCTGATCCATCTGAGCTGTGTTATAAGTATACCGCAGGCTTACCATCCATCTGATCCATCTGAGCTGTATTATTCTTTGACGTCAAACGCTAGAAAAAGTAGTCTTAGTAACATTCTTTTTTTAAGAAAAGTACCAATCACATATTCAGTTATACCCATGTTCTATCTCTTTTTTTCAGTTTGCTGTCAGTCAACCGTGTTTGTTCACTGTGGATAATGCACAGTTTATTGATCAGGAATCCTGGGACTTCTTAGAAGATCTATCTAAAGATTCCCACGCCATCTTGGTGTTAGCTCTCAGGCCCTTCTCGTCATCTAACCCACCGTGTGAGGCGGCCATCAGACTGATCGGACATAAAACGACCAAGAAAGTTAAATTAGGTCAGTTTAAGTTATCTGTTCAGTTATGCGCTGACTAACTGCGCTACTTTCATACCCTTTACTCCTTACTTATGTCCAGGGACCAATTCAATAAAACTTTTACACTTGTATCTTACAAGCGTGATCAAGCGTAATCTGCAGTTGTACAGCTACAGTTGTTACTTACACTTGTATCACGACCCGGTCTACACGTGTGAATTCCTGTGTACAAAAAATACTATTATTGAATCAGAACTCTGAGCAAACAAACGTGACCGCACGGGAAAACGCAAAGCGACCGCACGGGAAAACGCAAAGCGTAGCGATTCAAAACCAAAGCAATGGTATAGTTACTTCAATACTCAATTGAAAACTGCTCAAAGATAATCGCAATACTGAATTCATCGCAATACTGACTTAATTGCAATTTTTGCGCCTGAAGGTGGTCTGTCATCCCATTTCATGAGCGACCTAGCCTGTCAGTTCATGGACGTCATGTACATCCCCAATGAGCTGGACGAGATCCTACGGAAGAAGAGTCATGGAATAGCCTCATGGTGCGAACAACTCATCAAGGACATGATAACAAGTGATGTAATTCGGATAGTTGATGAGGACCAAGCCTTCCCAAAAAAGGAATCTGCATTAGATATACTATCACATGATAATTCTACAACGAGCCTTGTATTACAAAAGCGCAAAGAACTGTCTGATTTGTCTCGTCCGAGAACTCCTTTTTATAGCGAAAGCGATCAGTTAAAAACTGATAATCCAGAAGCTAGACGAAAGAGTTTCTCCGTGACCAGAGTTCTGGCCACGAATATTGTAAGTGCTGGATTCCAGGACTCCGCAGACACGCCGGTGTTCTCTCGAAAGGATAGACGGCGATCTACTGGTACTGTTAAAAGCATTCACTTTAACTTGGGAAGCCTTGAGAGTAAGACGAGGATGAATGATTCAGAGCCAGATTCGAATAGAAGTTATCGTCGAAGCAGCCTTGTGCCAGAAGAAGAGTTAATACAAGAAAAACCAAGGTTCAATTTGGATCCAGCTAATTTCGTGCATGCGTCAGAGAACTCAATGCCATTGGACACTAAAAAGGTCTGCATTATCAACCCAGGTGTTAATATTTCTAAAGTGTTAGTCCCAGAGTCCGTTAAAGACATGGTTCTGGCCCGCGTCGATAGAATGATGCCTTTAGAACAGGTCACCTTAAAGTGCGCCAGTATTTTGGGAGTTGAATTTCATAGAAACGTGCTTCAAGCTATTCTACCGAAATCAAGCCGAGGAAGTTTTGATTTGCTGTTGTACAACCTCGCCAAAGAATCGATTTTAGAGTGCGCGAGTTTAGCGGTCCAGCATCAGAATGCTCATAACCATCATGGATTCTACGACTTCAACTATCCTACGCATGCTCAACAACACACGCATCATCACCATCATCACCATCACCACAATGTAGCGAGTTCCATTCATGCATCTGTCTACTGTGGTTGCCATGCCGACGAGATGACTAAGGTAGTAAACTTGTCCAGACTCATGACCCCAAGCGGACCGAAGAAGCACTGCTTGTATTTCAAATTCGTGAATACGTATGTCCAAGAAACATCCTACTCGCTTTGGCTTGAGGATCAGAGAAGAGCCCTGCACGAGAAAGCTGCTATGTTCCTTGAGTCTCAGGCTCACAAGTGTAAGTCTTGTGGTGGAGGTGGATTTGTAGCTAGCCGGAGGGGTACTGAGGAGGAAGCACATGAAACCCAGGGAAAAAAAATGGCCAGCGGTAAGTGAGACATGCTATACTCATAATGTGTACCGTTCTTTACCATTGTGTTGTTTACACAGACAAAAACTTTGCTCCGCATTGTCTCTCTTCAATCCTGCGATGATCTGACACCCCATCCAGGGAGGGGGAGGGGGGTAGGGGAGAGTAATAAAATTTATTGTGCGTTCATGCTTCAAAAACCGTGTCAAGCTTCGGCCATGTGGGATGCCTGTGGTCCGAGTGCGACTTTTCTCCGTCAGTGTTGAGGTTTTATACATAAGGTCACATGTGAAACGCTTAGTTAAGGTTACAAAAATCCATATTATCTTTCAAAATCTTATGAAATAAGATCGAATCTTCTTTGAAAATCTGGAAGCTGGTTTATTACGAAGCTTGACCTACTAGAAAGCATATACAGGGTAATTGAACAGACAGCATTTTGCTAAAGGTTCTTGAAAATGTAACAAATAGATGTTATAAAACCACTTAAGGTACCTCTGGCAGATCACGGGCGAACTTTTCCTCCAAGATGGCGAAGCGACGAAAAACAGACGAAATGAGAGAGCAGGTGGAGAGTCAAGGAGCATTTTCTGCGCGCGCGCATGAGCGTTCAGCCGAGATCTCAGGAACAAGCACGGCACTGAAGGTTTGTGCAACTTCAAGCTTTTCGGGGAGAGGGAGGGGGGAGGGGGGGTGGGGGTGGGGGGGGGGGGGGGGGGGGAGGTGGTTAGAAATCGCGAGATATCAAACCACGGTCGATAAGCAAATTTTTGCCTCGTTAGCATATGCGCCTCGTTTTCTAATCGAGCTACAAAAAAATTCAACTCGGAATGTTGAGAGGGCATTATGGCACAATTAGCTTTCTCTGTGCCCGATATTCCAGAAACGCTTCGTGCAATGCCGTTTTCAAACTCGAATTTTTACAAACGTACCCTGCGAGCAATGGATTCTCCTACGCCTAGCTACGCCGAGCTACGCCAAGCTACGTCGAGCTACGCCGAGCAACGCTGAACGACAGAGAAACCACTGCGAGCAACCGTTAGTTCCTTTCTCTATCGTTCGGCGTAGCTCGGCTTAGGAGAATCCACTGCTCGCAGGGTATTTCAAAAGTTAGACTGCGAGCAGTCTCTTATTTTTCTTTAAATCATTCGAGCGCAATCTATCCGAGAAGGGCGTGACATCCATCGCCCCAATCCCTTCTCGTTTTTACAGCAATTTGCATAATTACAAAATGTGCGCTCTCGCGCGTGGCACTGAGGAGAAAAGGGCGACAGCTCGCGGTCTATACAAAAGTGGTTCGTAAGCGCTTTTGCCACCAGGCAATTATGCAGTTTTTAAAAACTGATACTATCTTAAATATTACATGTAAAGAGCTAAAAATTACATAGATTACTAAGTTTAACAAGCTCTTTTAACATTTGAAGTCAATTCGTATTTAGCACGATGTCTTCTCTACGTAAATTCGTATGCTAATGAGACAAAATGTAAACAATGACGTCAGCAGATATTTACCTATAACATCTTGAGCGCTTACCATTTGAATGGAATTTCCGGTTAGAATTTTCCGACAAATGGTACTGGACTTTCATTACTGAAGGAAACGGAACAGGAATGACCTGTGCCATTTGTATTTTACCGAATGCCGAGAGGCACTGGGGGTGAAAAACAAAGCTACGGCGGGAAAAAACTAACAGGCAAATACTTTTATAAGCTTACCCTAAAACGCGATTGTACGCTTTCAAGCCCTGCTACAATTCTCTGATTCTTTGCTACGTACGACAACGTTTCAATTATGCGAATCGCTCATGCAGCAAGCACGATTCGTAAAAATTAAAGTAAAACAACTAACGGCAATAAAAATGTCCATCTTTCTAACCTGTTAAATTCACAATCATGCTGTAGAAAATCTGTCAATATAGCCGAAGAAAAGTGGCAATTTCCATAGGAATAAACTCGGAGTAAATTTCCTTCTTCAAAGTGATCCGCCATCTTCGAGCTTCCTTATTTCGCGAAGAAGCCTTGTACTAGTGATGCGAACAAATGGTACAGAAAATTCCGGTCGTTCCGGTGAAAGCGAGAAAAGGTATTACCTTTTCCCCGGAAAATTTCCGTTGGGATGAACCGTTCCATTTGTTTTTCCACCGGAATAACCGGTTTTTCCATGCAAATGGTAAACGCTCAATTAACTGTCCACAAACTAAGACATTCAAACCATCGACTGACGATATACCATACACACGAAGGCGACTAACAATTAAGTCGAGGAAACGTCAGCAACAACAGTTCTTTTCAGATCTGTATTAACCCAGGCAATCACACTAACAGACCGTATGATTCTTTTTCTTCATGAGTGGGATTTACAGGAAAAAGAATTGCATTGATATTATTACTCACATCTTTCTCTAAGGGCGTGTTCTATTGGGGACAACCCAGTTCTTGGTTGTTTGGGTTGGTTGGGTTTTTTCGTGTTCTATTAAAAAAAACATTTTTGGTTGGTTTGGTTGATCAATTTTTTCAACCAGCTCAGAACCTGGTTGAAATGGTTGAAAACGATGGGTAGCGCCCGCCGGCATGGTACCGGACGACAATTTTCGCTTGTCGTCAGCCGTGTCGTAATCATTTTGCGCGTGATTGCGTGATTTTCGCAAAAAAAGTTGCCAAAATTGTCAACAAACAAAATGGCGGCCTTTTTGAATCAGGACATCTAACCCTAGATTTAGAGCAAGTTTCTCGTTTGTTTACGCTTCAAAGCGAACCCAGCTCTGCAAGCTCCAATTCATTAGTGACTGAAGATGAGGGTTTTATGCGGTGGACAGATGAAAGCGTCAATTTGTTAATCTCACTTTATCACGAACATGAACACAAATTCGACAGGCTAAACCGCGTTTCAACCAAAAACGGTTAGAAAAGTCAGAGAAGTGTTCTATCGAGACACCTCAACCAAATCAACCAAAACTGGTTTAGGTTAAAACGGTTGTCGCCAATAGAACACGCCCTAAGTCTTTACACCCGTATCCACAGACTTACAGGCTAATTTCGTAAGACACGGTAAAGCGAAGAGGAGCATGGTAAATTTGATTTGTTTTGCTGTTAAACTTGTATTGGCTTGGGGCAACTGAAAAACTCCGAGTGAGCTGTCTCCACACCGAAAGTACCTAATCTTTACTCGTACTAACATACCTGCTTATTTACTTAAATTGTTTATTTTGAAGAGAAAAGGAAGAAGGCAATCTACAGTAGTGAGTCAAAAAGCGGTATTGACTAACAAAGTGGGCATCGGAGGAGTATTTGCCACTACATCCGGGTTCTTCAGCAATGCGGTTGTTGGGCAAGCAGTGGACGACCGCAGGCGCAGCTGGCAAATTAAATTCAGATTCAAACGTAAAAGCGTGAATCCCGAAGAACAACCGTTTGGCAAAAATGATGATGCATCCGGGAAGACAAAGTTGAAAAAGCTTTTTTTTAAGAGAAAGTCAATTCCGTTTGAGGAAGGTATGGCGTTGTCTCTTTTTCGTGTTCTATTATTTTTCTTCAAATTCACGAGGGACCTTTTTTGACGTGAGAAGCATTTTTTAGAGACTTGATCCTTCTATGACGAATATATACCGGAACGTTTAGCTAAATTGCTTTTTTAAAAAATTAACTCAACTACAGTATTTGGCGTTGCTGTTTAAAACTATTTTAGAGAACAAGGTTATCAATCATTCTCAAACTCATTAATAATTCATGACGAGAACACAAAGGAAATCACTATCGTGAAGGTAGGCTAGATTTCCGCCGCTTTCTCGCGTCTCTGAGCCTCCCCAAGAAGAACGGCTGGACGCGTGAGCCACCGATCGTGTCTGTGACGTAAATTCAAAATTCAATTTATGCATCGCTATTGGTCACCGGATATGTCAAACACACGTGATGGGATGGGAAACTCTCATATAAAAATGACGGGGGTGCTCGTCGTACCTTTTAGAATCAAAATTTGGAGATTTGTGCCGCTTAGGGTACTAAAATCTAAAATGACCACCGTTAGAATTATCGCGGTACCTTTTAGGGTATTGAGCCGAAAAAATATGACAGAATATGACATGTGTTGTTTTAAAATTGGTACCTTTTAGGGGGAAAAATATTCTTTTGAGCCACACCTATCAAACGAGGTTTTGGTACTTTTTAGGGTGTTTTTCGAAAATTTCCAACGAGCATCCCCGTCATTTTTATATGTGAGTCCTTCCCCTGGGCTCTTCGCATCCGCAATTTTGAAATTATGCTCTAGAAAAATAATTTATTATCCTTCATCTCTCTCCCACTGATAGTCGCAATGCTGGTGCATATGTCGCGCGGCCGCGTCCTGGATACCACAATACAAAAGATTTTAAGCGCATGCGCTGTACCTCTTCGTTTCGTGGCTCGTTTCGGCCGACCACGTTTTCTGTTTTCTTTGCCTGTTTGGTGTATTATCCAGTATGTATCGCGGTTAAACTGTCGGAAATGACTGAAGAAACTTCAACAAAAGTAAGTACTTTCGATTTCGATTTCGATTTCGATTCCGCCGAAAGGTACGAGTCATTGACCGCCTTCTGTTGTCCTTAGGCCGACAACTTGATACCGTCTGACCCGATCCATACGGCGGACATAGCGGGGAAAAACTCCCAGATCTCGAGAAGTTAGTTGCGGAGGCAGTGGCAAAAACAATGCCAGCGGTTCTGAAAAGTCTTTTCGCCTCGCCTTCCTTACCGGGCCAAAATGACCCGAAGGACAAGGTTGAGACGGTGACAAAATCTACCGATGCGGCACTGGTGCCAACCACCTCCCGAGGGGACCGCTCTTATAGTACAGAACATGAAACTGACCTCACAACTAAGGAGTTGACCACTTCTTACCCACAAATTAAGGCGATTCCTTAGAAATAAAAGTTGACATAAGATTTTCTTTAAACTTTTCCTGATTGTTTCCCACATTACAGTGATCCGAAATCTGCAATAAAAAATATAGGTCACCAAGCTCGTTTCGGAGATATAATTGTCTCAAGTTAGCCTTTAAATCCTTGAAACTGCACTTATCAAGCACACGTTTATTCCATCAGCTCACACTACGTTTCGCAGGGACAGGAAGCACAGCTTTAGAGTAATTCATGAAATAACAAAATAGATGTAATGTACTGACCAAAAGTGACAATTTGATGTTTATTTTATGGCACAGGCACACGTCCTAAAAAGATGTTAACTAAAAGTATTCGTCGGATCTCGAAGATAGAATTTTGTGTCCACGAGCGATGGCTACGTATGCTTTTTTCATGATACCTTTTTTTCTGACATGATTTTTTTTTAAAGTTTTACAGCACAAAGAGGAGGACTAAAAGAATGAAATTATGCAAGAAAAAAGATAGTTTACCAAGCTCGTTTAGGCGAAAACAACCGCTTATTTACTAAGGGAACCGAATCCTCAAAGGAAACCCTATTGCTTCGAAGTGCGCGCGCTCTTGCACGCGCAAATGACGCAAGATATTATACGCAGTAGTGATGCACAATGCAATACCATGCACTTCCAATTCACCCCTCCCACAGGAAGTATCTGAGGTTCATTTACCAGGAGAGGACGTACGAGTTTCAATGCCTACTGTTCGGTCTGTCCTCAGCTCCTCGAGCCTTCACAAAAATATTCAAACCAGTGGTGTTGGTGGTGCCAGGTTGTCATAACACAGCTCTTCAAAGTCCAAACCTGGGCACGCGGGGAAAGTGCCAATCCCCTTAACCTCTCAAGCTCCGGGGGACCTGGAATGGTGGATCTCTCCAGAGAGCAGCCGTCTGAACGGTTCTCCAATTCAGCTTCCTCCTATCGATGCCACTATTTAGGCCGATGCCTCAAAACAGGGCTGGGGTGTTGCCTACCAAGGGTTATTGACAAGGGGTTCTTAAATCGAACAGTTGGCTCTACTCAGTTAGGCAGTCTTCCGGTTGTCGCTCGTTTTATGAAGGGTGTGTTTAAGATTAAACCCCCCAAGCCCAAATAGTGTGTCACATGGAGTGTTGCACTGATTTTACATTTTATAGTCCCTTGAACCCTTAGAAGAACTAACGCTAAAGCAGATTTCGTTTAAAACTGTGTTAATATTGGCATTGACATCAGCAGCGAGAGCTCATGAACTGTCCGCCTTGGACTCCTTGACTTCCTACACACGGTAAGACCTCGTCACCTGGTCACCCAGCACGCAAGATTTTCTTCCTGCGTTTCCAGAGAATCCCAAGATTTGTGTTGTTTGCAATCTTGCCGCATATGTGGAGGGAACAAAGGGATTACGTAAATTCTCCCAGCTCCTTGTGTCATATATCTCTCCACACAGAGCTATTTCAAGCCAATCACTCTCTCGGTGGCTGACCAGAACCCTAAGGATGGCTAGAATTGAATTGGGCTACTCAGGCCACTCGTTTGGGAGAGCCGCTACCTCTGCAGCTGCGGCAGCAGGACTGTCTGTTGAACTTATCCTGGAGAACTTAGTACGTTTCTACCACAGATAGACATCCGGCTGCGCTTTTGCGTTACTGAACTGTTAGACTTCACTCGTTATTTCTTTTGTTTGATATTGCGGAATATATCCTTGTTATACCTTTTGATAGGAGGCTTAGTACTTCTGAAGGACATGCAGTTTTCGTTAAGCCTCACCTGAGACAGTACAAAGAACAGCAAGAAATCTGAATGGTTCGGGAGAGCCATCAATGATTGACTCTGACATATGGAAAGACTTTCTCTGGTCAAAGGCATTGGAAATGCTTCATTGCTATTATGCCAGGCTGTTGCTAATGTGGCAAAGGTATTATGCTCTGAAGATGTGAATCCAGACTGCTTGACTGAATTTGTTGCATGTAGACTAATTCCGCTAGACAAAGGTGACACGAAAGAAGGTAAACCTGGAGTGAGACCAATTGGTGTTGGTGAGGTTCTAAGACGCCTAATAGGCAAACTGATAATAGGGGTTATCAAAGAAGACATAATAACAGCGGCAGGGCCTCTACAGACCTGTTCGGGACTGAAAGCAGGCATTGAGTCAGCAATACACGCGATGAGGAAAGTCTTTGAAGATGAAGACACTGAAGCTATTCTGTTAGTTGATGCTGAAAATGCATTCAACAATCTTAATAGAAAGGCAGCACTGCAGAATATTAAACAGTTGTGTCCACCCTTCTTTCAGTATCTTTTCAATGCATATCAAAAGCCTGCTAAGATGGTGATAGCTGACTTTACAAAGCATGACTATATATGCTTTACAAAGCATGACTATATTTTTTCAAATGAAGGCTGCACCCAAGGTGACGTAACTGCTATGGCCCTATATGCCTTGGGCATCTGACCCCTTATTGATAACCTTGGGGAGGCAGTTGATCATGAGAAGTGTAAGCAGTCATGGTATGCGGATGACAGTTCAGCAGGAGGATAACTGACTGAAATGAAAACATGGTGGGATCAACTTTGCATAATGGGTTCAAAATATGGATATTATCCTCAAGCAAGTAAAACCATCTTAATTGTAAAGGAGAGGTTTGAAGCGAAGGCCAAAGCGATATTCGGGAAGAGTGGGATTGAAATATCCACAAGGGGTGAACGACATATGGGAGCAGTGGTCGGTAGCGAAAGGTTTAAAGATGAGTATGTTTCGAAGAAAGTAGAAAAATGGGTTCAAGATATTGAACAATTATCCAAAATTGCTAAAGATGAACCACAAGCAGCCTTGTCCTCTTTTACCAGAGCTATATCCCACAGGTGGACATATTTACAGAGAACCGTGCCTTGCACAGGTCATCTATTTCAGCCATTAGAAAATGTGATCAGGGAAAAACTGATACCAGCGCTAGTGGGAAGGAGTGTATCTGACATAGAAAGAAGGATACTCGCATTACCAGTGAGACTTGGAGGTATTGGTCTTAGTAACCCGGTACTATCTGCCGACCGTGAGTACTCTGCATCAGCCAGCATTACCGGAAATCTTACCGATGTCATCTACAGCCAAGACAAAGATTTTACCAATTATGACAGAGTACAAGTCGAGAATAACATCAAATTGGTCAAGGCACAAAAAGAGCAGATACTGCAGGATGAATACAATCAACTATTTGAAGAAGTTGATGTTAGAACTAAACGATCTATGGCACTCGCTCGAGAAAAGGGATCTGGATCCTGGCTAACAGCCCTACCGATGAAATCCCTAGGGTACACTTTAAATAAGCGAGAATTCCAGGATAGTATTTGCTTGAGATATGATTGGAGAATCCCAAATACACCTAGTTATTGTTTATGTGGGGCTAAGAACGACATCAATCATGCCCTCTCGTGCAAAAAAGGTGGATATGTGATGATGAGACACAATTGTATAAGAGACCTTGAAGCTGAGCTGATGCAAGAAGTGTGTAGCGACGTCAGAATTGAACCTCAACTCATGCCACTTGACAGCAACTTGATGAGGAATGGAAACAATGCAGAAAACGCTCGTCTAGATGTGTCAGGTATTGGAGTTTGGGGGACATTTGAAAGAACATTCTTAGACATAAGAGTTATGCATCCGAATGCGCCTTCATACGTTGACAAAGGTATTGATCAGGTGTATATTGCTCACGAAAAAGAAAAGAAAAGAGCATATAATAAACGAGTGATACAAATGGAAAAGGACACATTCATCCTATTGTGATGTCGACGTCAGGGGGTGTTGGTAACGAAGCTGATAGACATCACAAGCGAATCGCCTCTCTGATAGCTGAGAAAAGAAGAGAAAGCTATGCGGATGTCTTGAACTACATTAGAACAAGACTCAGATTCTGTTTATTGAAGAGCGTTTTAATTGCAATTAGAGGAGTTCGAGGAAAGAGATTGAAAGAAAACACTACACCAATCTCTTCGCTCTCATTCAATTTGATTGATTTTGACAAAGGAGAGTAACTATAAGAAAGTGGACAATACTAATTGAGAGCTTGTTAGGCGACATAACATTTATAATACTCTTATTTCACTGTATTTTTTATTTATTTGTTCTAAGGTATTTATAACATAATATATATATATATATATATATGTATATATATTTTTTCTTTTAGAACGTAAAGACAGAACCTAATTTTCTAAACATAATTATATGATATACATGTGATATTCAATTTATTTTATTTATATTTATTTTTATTTTTATTCTTACATATTAATATTGTATTTTTAGCTTTTTATATATGCGTGTCTATGAAATTGTATTAATAAAGTTATTGTTTACCTGAACATTATTAAATTGTTATGGTTGTGTTATTTTGCCTTATCATTTTTTCGCTTGACAGTACAGTTTAGTAACTCTGCACCAGTATTTCACGTTTGGTGATTTAATTGCTTTTTTCACTTCTTTTAGCCTTATTCTTTCTCCTGTTAAACGTATATCGTCCCTTTCAAAAAAATCTGTCAAAGTTCTTTTGTTTAGGTCCGCAGAAATCCGCATATATTCAGTAAAGTGATGGAACTTTAAAACATTTTGTCGCCATGAATGAATTTCTTCAAGGTCTTCACTCTTCAACGTCGCAAACTGGCTCGCAGGTGCCAAGTTTTAACACAAATAATCGCTTCCTTTTTGGCGTAAAATGCTGTAATTCATCTACAGAATTTGTTTCTTATGTATCATCGATCCGATTTTCTTCCTTTTGTATATCAAATCTGCACTTCGTTTGTAAATTTTCTTCAAAATCCCACCAAGCCAACTGAATGCAACGAGAACGACGCGTTCAACCAATCATGAGTGAGGAATTTTGATGCTCGACCAATCAGGAGCGAGTAATTTTGCCCTCAATTAGGAAAAAATGCCCTCTTTGTCAGCCAATCAGCATTGAGTAGTTTTGCCCTCTACATTATAATCCACATTTAACGACTATCGTGGGTTAAATAAACGGCTACGCCTTGTTTTTCAACCCACTTCGTGGATATGTGATGAAACACTCTCGTGTGATGAAACAATCTCGTGTTTGATATATTGCATCCTAACTTTAAATCGATGCACGAAATTTTTCAAATGAACGCGATTTTGTGGAAAAACTCGTTATATCTCAGACAGTGATGACATTTTCAGAAATTTATAACACCATAATCACATCAGATGACGTCATAATCAGATGATGTTATAATCGACACGTGACCACCACTCACTGACAACAAAGTTAATTTCCTAGGAGACGTCACCAGACCTCCATCCACTTCTACAATAGAGATGGAAGAGGAAGAAAGTGACAATGAGTATGAAACATACATGGACTTAAGGGACTGTGGTGAGGCTCAGAAGAAAAGCATTGACCTCAGTAACTGCCAGTGCGCCGAGGTTCTTGCCTCAGTCTTCCCTCAACTTGTTGATCATTGGCGAGCGGCCGGAAATAAGCTGAAGACATTGCGTTACTTAACAGAATCCGGGGCCGCGGCACTGGCCACTTCTGCTAACATGCAGGCGCTGTCCTACCTGTATGAAGTCCAGTCCATGATAGAGGAGACTAAGAAAGATGAAGAACCGTTAGCTACAAAGGAGGAAAGTGCACGAGTCGAGAGTCTTATTGGACAGGTGTGGGTTCATATAGACTTTCTATTAACCTTATTTATTAACCACGTTACACGACGCAAGCATTGACTCACGTAGCCTAAGGTTTAGTTAATAGTAGCAAGATTAACAGGCCTATATAGGACATATCCCGTGGTAGGCAAATATGTAAGATAGTCTGATTTAAAGTAAGTATGACCAAAGTTTTGAAAGCGAATAACGTTTGCTGTCCGGTCGGGTAAATTCATTTACTTTTAAGTCGCCTAGAGTGCGTCTTTGTAATTTCATTTTAATTTGATAAAATATACATATGTATAGGTTTTATTTCACAACACAGAATATACGCTACAATATACGCATTGGAAGTTTAATTTTAAAGTACATATACAAAAAGAAAAAAGAAACAGTAAATTGAACAAAATAAATAAATAGATATAAATAACATATTGTCAATGTCGGGTAGAAAATACAATCAAAACAATTAAGCGGCCTTACTGATTTTCCATGTTGTTTTGAGTTTGAAAATACATTCTTCTCTGTCTGAGATTCTTTTCAATGACTAAGTTGAATAAAGATATTGCTTGACATGCTGCAGGAGCCAAAAAATGTTTCGGTACAAACCAGAGGAGGGACGACTGCCCCGTCCCACAATACCACGCAATCGCATTTCTGTCACGCTCTCAAAGATGGCGCGGAATTTCAGTTTCTAAGAAATACAGTGGAGTGAGGTGCCGGTTTCTTACTGTTCCGTTAGATGAAGTGGAGGTTAGATACCAGTTTTGTACTTTCGAACTTGTTAATTTTTTATTTGTTTTCTTTTTTGGAACAGTTGGCCGGCTTTTAATGTAAATTATTTAGGTTAACAATGTGAGGTATTTTGACCTCGTGCCACGGGTCAATGACCTTGTTGAAATACAGTCAACTCCCGCCTTGCGGACACCTCGCTATTACGGACACCCCGCTATTACGGACAGCAGCTAAATCCCCGGCGAAAGTTACAGACGTTTGACTGAAACAAACTCCCGCTATTACGGGACTCTCGCTATTACGGACTTACGGACACTTTATTCTGTCCCAACGACACCATTTTATTGTTTTCTCTCTCGTTATAGCGGACACCGAGCAGCATATTGGAATATTTGCACACATACATCAAGTCTATTTTTTCTGCTTTTTGAGATTGTCTTTGTCTTTTTTGGTCGATTTCCGTTTCTTCTGTCCATCAATCAAAATTCCTTCATCTTTTCCTCTTAAGGCCCTCTTTGCAGTCTCGCTGCCATGAATAAGTTCGTCCAGCCTGTCCAAATAGTTCTTTC
The DNA here is from genome assembly GCA_024195265.1 of Dendrophyllia cribrosa. NCBI lineage: Eukaryota > Metazoa > Cnidaria > Anthozoa > Scleractinia > Dendrophylliidae > Dendrophyllia > Dendrophyllia cribrosa. Next base: position 17,462,213 of record JAJLRJ010000006.1, on the reverse strand, counting down.
CGCCGCAAATCTTATGAATAACTGGAATTTCCAGTCCCAAGCCAGCTCCTCGATTGATCCAACATACGATGATTGTTGTTTACGTACTGAGAAGAACTACTGTATACAAAGGATACAACGTTGAACTTCTGTTCTGTTCTGTTAAGTTCTGTTCTGTTTGTAAATAAAGTTCTGAAACTCTTTACGTGCGACAACGGGTCTGAAAAAGGTACTGAAGTTAATGAAAATGAACACACATGTGACCCCCTACTGTAAATATGGTTTAAAATAAAAAAAAATTCTCGCATCTCGCTATTACGGACTCTCGCTATTACGGACTCTTGCTATTACGGACTCTCGCTATTACGGACTCTCGCTATTACGGACTCTCGCTATTACGGACTCTCGCTATTACGGACTCTTGCTATTACGGACTCTCGCTATTACGGACTCTCGCTATTACGGACTCTCGCTATTACGGACTTTCGCTATTACGGACTCTCGCTATTACGGACACCAAATCGCAGTCCCAAGGGTGTCCGCTATTACGGGAGTTGACTGTAAATCGTTCGTATTCATTAAGCAAGACTCGAGTTTCGGTTCTTTGGCGAACCTCGTCAGTTGCTACCATGTGTAAAAGTCTCGTAGGACGGATTCGCTCTCAGCGCCATTATGCAATGGCGTCGCTCTCGCGTGGGTTCTGAACTGATCCAATGCCAAACTGTACTGATGACGTGATCCGAGATTTGATAATATACTTCGAAATGCAATGCATTGTGGGATGGCAGTCTTACGTCTTCTGGGTACAAACAGGAGTTAGTTTTGGTGATAATAGAGAGAATTATCCTTCGCCCACGATTTTGTAGCAGTTGGATTTTTGTAGTCCACAATTTTGTAGCAGTTGGAAATGCATCGTTCTTTTCAAGGAATAATTGGCAAAAGTGTATATATATTGTATACATTATGTATATTCATATTCTGATGTATAATTGATCGTACATCAAACAGCCTATCACAATCGCAAGCATGTAAATTTTCGAAAATTTTTGAATTTTGAATGTGCGAATTTTAACGGTCTAATGTAACGATGTCGCGCGATCATATTGCTGATGTAAACTTTAACGATATTTCAGTGTGTATGGAGATACTGATGAGTGGATCAACTTTGTGTTGATCTACGAAACAGAACTGTATTAAAATCCATATGTGCTCATATCGAGTAGTCTACCTACTTTCCTGTATATATACACCATTACTTTTTCTGTCTGACACATATATTTCGAGCACATTCTGAATGTGCTCGAAATATAGGTGTCAGAAAAAAATAGTAATGGTTTGTCTTCATTTGTGTTAAATTTATATGATTTTTATAAAAGACAGCAAGAATAGATACTTGTGACAAAGTTTATATATAGCTTTATCCATTTTCGAGACTAGGAGAAGAACAATCTCGTAAAGGTTTTCTTTTCTCTTAATGCCAGGCGTTGGCTCACATGAATCGTCTTCACGAGGCGCTGACGCATCTAATGTCGGCGCTACGCTTGCTGGGAAAGAATCAGCCCAGCACAGATGTTGGATGTTACATAAAGATCTTAAAAGAAGCGTTCCGTCATTATTTGCACGTCTTCCTGCCAGGCTTTTACATTGGAGGAGCGGGGTACGTATTATTTGTTTGTTTGTTGAGGTAGTGAGGTACCCGTCCCATGCCCCAGATATTACATTTTTTTGCCCATTTTCAGAAATGGCGTGCGTTTCTCATAAGACCCGAAAATGTTTCGGACCCAAAAACATATGTAATGTACACAATGTTAACCAACAAAAAGACAGCTAAACATTCAAATTCAGAGTTGTCGAAACAAGTCGTACTTTCTTGTTTGTGGGCTAAAACTTCACCAATTCGATAAAAATTCATTTAATATTCATTCCTTTTGTATTAATTCCAAGTCTTATAAGTGGCCTTTACTTTCTTCTGCTTGATTTTGTTCAGGGACAATTCAGCTCGACTGATCGAACAGTCCCGTTGTCTGAGCCACCTTAGCCATGTGTACCACTCCCTACATCAGAACAGCAGATCGCTCATGGCTGCGCTACAGGAGCTCAACGCCGCAGAAGAAGCCGAGGAAAACCTACACGAGGTACGTTCAACGAAAGTCCATATCAACTACTTTGCAGTTTATACCCTGGACTATTTTTCAAGATGACAAATTGTCTGTTAGGTCTGTTTGAATTCCGTTGGTGATAAATTTTTTGTTTTTGCATGAACTGTTGAAATCATTAATCGTATGGATAATGGCTTTTCCCATGTTTTATTTAAAAAATAATTGATAACGGTTTGACGTCAAGCACTAGTAGACGACCCGTTGTAGTTCTATTTGTCTCATGCAACAACAACCCCAATCAAATCTACCTCTGTCTGAGGATCACACTCCACTTGGCTTCGCGGGTCATTGTTTTCTTTTTTTCTTTAGCTGATAAGCGCCTATGCAGGAGTTATTGAATGCAGTCATCTTGTTGGCTGGATAGGGTGGGGCAAAACATACGAAGAAATTGGAAAAAACAGGTAAATGTTAAATCTGGCTCTTAGTTTGACATTATGAAAACTGTCGAACGAGAGGGCCCTTGATGAACGTTGTATTGGTTTATATCAAGAGAACAACCCCTTTATGCATCTCTCGGTGCAACAGAATACGCAAATCGTGACACATCTGTTAACTCCATATGATTAAAAGGACTAAACACCCGGCACTGTGATCCGCTAGGAGATTCATTATTCTTTTTAACAAACTTTATGGCACTTTGACGCTTTGTACGGACAGAAGTTTCGAAGCAATAAAGCTTTGATCACTGAGTGATTCTTGGTGGGAAGAAGAAGCACACCAAAAAAGTAAAGATTCGACTATTCTTTTCCTGATCGAGTCGTCCTGGACGTCAACATTCTGGTTGTTTTAGGTCCCTGCTAAATTGATCTACTCCCTTTCTCCCCTCTCTCTCTCTCTCTAGGTGTGAGGATCCGTCACTTTACTCAGACCCAGAGGACATGATCACTGTGGCGCATCTTTACGGTGTGAGCCTCGCTTTCAGACTGGCAATCGGTGGAGTTATAACAGCCATCGTTTCAGGTTTGATATTAACTTTAGTCACCAGCTCTTTATTAAGCAAGCGATCCGTGGTGGGACTTGGTAACTAAAATAGTTTGAGGCGTGCACAAGCATACCAGTTCGACAATGTCATTTGATAATTCCTGAATTGACAGAGTTTTCTGTTTTCCCTCAGGTCGACATGCTCTTGATATCGCGAAACAAGTCCATGACTCACACATGAAGACAACTTGCATTCCTCTTCTTGCTCAAAGCCTTCTGGCCACTGCAAAGTGAGTGAGGCCCAATGAAGAACCGTAACTCCACTAACTTGTCGTATATGTCCAATACGGATGAGTAGGCTGAGTATTCTAATGAATATAGGTGGTTTTCACGTTACGTCACGGCGGCCATGTTGGTGCACACCTACAAAAGAATTTTAATGAACTTCTTTTGTTATGTGCACCAACACGGCCGCCATGGCCTTTGTCATTTGAGTCCCACAGGACTGAAGGTCACGTGAGTGAAAACCATCTATTGCTTCTCGAACTGGCCTTTTTCCCTAACAATTTGACATTTTGGTTTCTCAATCATATGCCTATATTTTTTTATTATTTTTATTATTATTATGGCATGTAGCAAAAGTGTAAACTAGTCTTTGTAGCACAAGTTTTACATTATTAGCATTTAAACTGACAAAACCAAATCAATCGCATTTGGGTAATCCCAACAAAACACCGAACTGCTCAAATGAACGGGATTAATTGAACATGGAGTAAAGAACTATGTACACGCATGCCCAGTCATGTTGGCTATCGGGTTTTGCCTCTGATTGGTGGAAAAGAATCATCATCGTTAGTGGCAAAGACATCGTTTCTGCTATGCTCCACTTCCCAGTCTTAATTCAATGTCTAGGAGGAAAATACCAGCAGTTTTTTCCTTCGAAGTCCATGCTGGAGACAGAACTGAATCAGATTACTTTCATCCATGTTACGTCAACTTCCTTCAAGAAGAACAACTTATTCTAGTTTTCCGACATATATCTTTGTCTTTTCATAATTATATTAATTTTCATAATTATGGAGGTTACTCGGCAGGCATGGCGTCCGGACGTGCGATGTGACGCTCCATCTAAAACATGGGTTAATAGTGCTTGATTTCTACAACAATTACTGCGTTTTGATGGAAAATCTCGGACTTTTAACCAGTTATCTGTTTTAACGAGAGCTGACAAATTCCTATGGGAAGAAAACGTTCCAAAAGAGGTTCAAGCTCCTCAAACAGCGACGACATGCCCGCAAATCAGGATACTTTGCTTCAGTTAAAGGATGCGATTGACTCCTTGAGACAAGCCATGGAGACGGGATTCGCTGATATGCGATCCGAAATGGACAAGTTGAGATGTGAGCTGAAACTGGAAATCGATCAGATCAGAACGGAAACAAGAGATATGAAACAAAGCTTAGAATCCACCCAACAAGATGTAGACACGATGAAAGAAGAAGCAGAGTCGAATTTAAAGAAGACCAGTGCTGAGGTTGAAGCCCTGCGCAGCAAGATTGCCATCCTAGAAACACAACTAAAAACGGAAATTGAAAATAATACCAGGCTCGAGCAATATACACGACGAGAAAATTTAAGATTCAATAACATACAGGAAACCGAAGATGAAAACTGCAAAAATTTGGTCTACAACATCATTCAGAACGAAATGGATATCGATACCAGTGGTATCAGTTTTCATGCCGTCCATAGAGTGGGAAAAGTAATAGAAGGTAAATGTAGACCAATAATTACACGATTTATTAGCCGCGAGGACCGTGATATTGTTTGGAAGAGTAGATCTAAGATTAAAAACTCTGGTAACTATGCGAACGCATATATAACTGAAGATTTTGCAAGAGCGATCCAAGAGGAACGCAAAGTTCTCATTAAAGCAATGATGAAAGCGAGGGAAGAACATGGTATAGCAAATGCGAAAGTTATCGGAAGGTTTCTACTCATTAACAATGAAAAATATAACTATCAAAATGTTCCAGAATTTCTAAAATAGATCTTTTTTTTCGTCTTGATATAAAAACCATCAATTTGCATATTACTCTAACTTTTGGAATAGCTACTAATGAATCCATTGTTTTTTTTTTGTGATCCTGCTGAGAGTTTTTTTTTTACCTCTACAATGGCTTTTTTTAGATATGTTAATGTTATATTAAGCGCTTCTTGGGTATCCCATATGTATTACGTAACCCAAGGCACTTTTTTCTATGTGTTTGTTTTTATTCTAGGTTTGTTTTTTTTATTGTTCTGCTGCAACTTTTGTTTATTATGTTCGTATTTTTATTACTCTTTGTTCATACTAAGTGTTAATAATTTGGGCTTGTTAATTCCACTTCTGCGTTTTACAATTGCTTTGTTAAGTACCTATCAATCATCACCTATACTGACGAATTAGTTATTTGTTCTCTAAACGTGAGAGGTTTGTCAAACACTATGAAAAGGCGTGAGACATTTCGATGGCTCATGATGAAAAAATATGCAATTTATTTTCTTCAAGAAATTCATTGCACTAAAGATAAGGAGGTCTTCTGGATACTTCACAGCTTAATCTAAAGGACCCTTTTTTAAATGAGATTGTAGAATATTGGACCAATTTCAACTTCAGTGCTGAGAACCTTCAGTTTGCTTCCACGTGTATTTGGCATAATTCGCTCATTAAAATAGAGAACCAACCTTTTTTTTACAAATCATGGTTTTATGCGGGGGTAAAGGAGATTAGAGATTTGCTAGATAATGATCAGAATTTTTTAAGTTATAATGCATTTATAGACAAATACAACATTAAAACCAACTATTTGGAGTATTACAAAGTAGTATCAGCTATAAAGTACTACAGGAAAAAATACTCCCCAGTTCACAATAGCCCTGCCCAAAAAGACTCCGCTGAGAACTTTCTGTCTAACTCAAAAGTGTGCAAAAAATTCTATCAACATCTTGTAAATAAAAGGGCTTCCATACCTTCAAAGAGTCAGGGAAAATGGTTGGCGGAAGAGGAAATATTTGGTAATTCTACTGTAGCGGTTAATTGGAAAAACACCTATTACTTACCATTTTTATGTACAATAGAAACAAAACTTAGAGTGTTCCAATTTAAACTGCTTCATAGAAGAATAGCTATGAATGATTTTCTTTGCAAGATAGGTATAAAACAAGTGGATTCCTGCTCATTCTGCAAAGAAACACCAGAAACCCTTGTTCATCTGTTTTGGAATTGTAAACATACCCAAACCTTTTGGAAAAATATGTCAAAGTGGATAACTCAAAACTTTACTGGAATGGAGGACTCTTCATTCTCCCCATCTTTTTGTCTTGGTTTAATTGACGACATAAAAGATTTGCTCTTCCACCACTTACTTCTTATAGCTAGACATTATATATACACATGCAAACTTGGGAATACCTTACCTGAGCTGCAGGTATATATACAATTACTTAAGAACTCTATGGAACTTGAAAAACAAATTGCGTTTGACAACAACACCATAAACTCCTTTCAAAAGAAGTGGTCTCGCTTTAAGAAAAACCCCTCACAAAATGAGACGACATAATTACCATTGTAGTATTGTGGCAAAGCAATGTATAACGTACTTGAAGTGGATAGCTTTTAGTTCTCTGTATGTGCTCTTTCTATATATATATATATATTTACTATTTCACTTATAACTGAGTGTTCATTAAATTATGTTATGTTAATTATAAGTATTGCATTAAATGTATGTAACACTACGCATGTATGTGGAAATATTAATAAAAAAGACGTTGCATTAAAAAAAGTATCGTATTGTAAGTAGCGCAAGTATCGTATTGTAAGTAGTGTAAATATCGTATTGTAAGTAGTGTAAGTATCGTATTGTAAGTAGTGTAAGTATCGTATTGTAAGTAGTGTAAGTATCATATTGTAAGTAGTGTAAATATCGTATTGTAAGTAGTGTAAGTATCGTATTGTAAGTAGTGTAAGTATCATATTGTAAGTAGTGTAAGTATCGTATTGTAAGTAGTGTAAGTATCATATTGTAAGTAGTGTAAATATCATATTGTAAGTAGTGTAAGTATCATATTGTAAGTAGTGTAAGTATCGTATTGTAAGTAGTGTAAGTATCGTATTGTAAGTAGTGTAAGTATCATATTGTAAGTAGTGTAAATATCATATTGTAAGTAGTGTAAGTATCATATTGTAAGTAGTGTAAGTATCGTATTGTAAGTAGTGTAAGTATCATATTGTAAGTAGTGTAAATATCATATTGTAAGTAGTGTAAATATCATATTGTAAGTAGTGTAAGTATCATATTGTAAGTAGTGTAAGTATCATATTGTAAGTAGTGTAAGTATCGTATTGTAAGTAGTGTAAGTATCATATTGTAAGTAGTGTAAGTATCGTATTGTAAGTAGTGTAAGTATCGTATTGTAAGTAGTGTAAGTATCGTATTGTAAGTAGTGTAAGTATCGTATTGTAAGTAGTGTAAATATCATATTGTAAGTAGTGTAAGTATCGTATTGTAAGTAGTGTAAGTATCGTATTGTAAGTAGTGTAAGTATCATATTGTAAGTAGTGTAAGTATCGTATTGTAAGTAGTGTAAGTATCGTATTGTAAGTAGTGTAAGTATCGTATTGTAAGTAGTGTAAGTATCATATTGTAAGTAGTTTAAGTATCGTATTGTAAGTAGTATATGTAGTAATAAAACCTTATTTAAAAAAAAAAAAAAAAAAAAAAAAAAAAAAAATTTTCATAATTATATTTTAGCAATTTACCTCAATTTTTATGACATGTTCTTATGTTATAATATTCATTACTGTAAATTGTACATGTTTAGAAATTGTAGGCCCTCAGTCAGTCTCTGGGTGCCAACTTAGTTACTGATTGGGTTACCCTGGCTAAACGAATGTTATTTACTTACCAAAACATGGTGCTTTCGATGTAAGTGATCCCAGCATTATGCAGGACTTGTATCACACATGGACCTAGTAAATAACCTAGTTCACCATGAGTCCTCAAGCAGCTCAGTTGGTCTGAGAGTCGGACTGGTTTTCGTTATGTCATGGGTTCGATTCCCGTCTGGGACTGATGGGTACTTTTCTTGGACGGTCCCGTATGCTCAATACAGAACTGAATTTGGACTCTTCCACTGAAGCAACGACAAGAAGAATCAGAGTTATGGGACCTGTGGTATTGTAACAAAAGGCTGATCTATGATCGAAAATCGAGAAAAATAAAATTAAACGGTTTTAAATTCGGTTTTGTTCGGTCATCGAGCGTTATCGACTACAGAAATCGGTCATCGGGTGAACTAACTATTAAGTTAGATTTTAATCAGAACCGATCCATAAGGTTTGATTTTGTTTGGAAATGAAAGTAGCATAGGATCGAATTCCTAAATGTAGAGGGATAAGTTAGGCTAACGCGAAACTTAACGACATTCTGATGTGAAAAAAAAAGATATTAAGTTTTATCGATAACTTATTTGCATTCGATCAATACTTCGGTTCTTTCAGGTCTTATTGATGGTTTTGTTTTCCAGGATTCCCGACTGTATTGAAGTGCTCAAAGAACTAAACTTCGCCGCATTAGAATCCAGTGATTCTCACGGCCGCGCGATGTACATGTGCTGTTGCTTTGATCTAATTCTCGAAGCAGGTAAATTTGTCATGGAAACGAGCGGATAATTCTGTGTTCTTTTCATTTGACTGTGAAGGATCAATGCGGCTTAATAATAATAATACAATTTATATTGCGCAAATTTCATAAAATTGTTCAAATGCGCATAACAATTATTAGATAAAAATAAATAAATAAATAAAGTAAAAGTTTATCATTTGAATTCCTAAGATTTTATCTCGATGGAGGCTTAAGAGAAACGAAAGAGGATAAATAAGAACGTGCTAAAAAGTGAAGAATCTTAAAAGTGATTAAAAGAATTTTAAACTCGATTAATTGGTAACCAATGTTACTTAATAAGAAGTGGTATTATGTGGCAGAATTTGTTTTCTTTAAAAATCAGTCTTGCACAAGCATACTGCGCACGTTGTAGTTTACAAAATAGAATGAAACTTAATTAGAAATATAATAAATAGAATTATAAAACTTAATTCTAATAGATTTCCCATTTAGTATAGTTCTCATTTCGATTTCTACTACTAACAGTTGTCTTCATTTTCTATAGTGTGGCGGTCAATGAGGCCGGTTTCGCATGCCCATAAAAAAGGCTCGGCCTCATAGTCTAACTAGAGCTCAAAAAAATTATTTATGCATAAAAGCTTATATGTTTTTCCATTGTCTTTAGGCTGGCAGCTCGAGGATGTCAAGCAAATCGTACAGTTTTCAGCGAAAATGTCCACTGATCCCGCGTTCTCTGCTGATATAGTTCCAAAGTTTTATCTCAATGCTTCTCTTGCGCTGTGGTAAGATGGGTTTCATTTCAATTGTTATTTACAACTGCTTCAATGTTAAAAGTTCAAAGTTATTTTCAATAACTGGGGTGACTTTATGAGGCCGCAGTGTCAGTGTCAACTATTACATGTAATTGTTGTCCTATCATCATCCATTCACTAACTGTAGTCAGGCGAAACTTACAACGTCAATTATTAACTTTGAGTTATTGTTAAGCGACTACTATATTATACATTCTTGCTTAGTGTGTCTCCGCCACGACCAGAATCATGACCACTAAAGCCATTTTTGCAGAATACAGATTCTGTTTTTCGCACGGTCATCGAAAGGCTAGGTTCAACCTTAGATAAAATCAAATACCTCAAAGAGTCGAACGGGCTTTTGTAAGATTGGATCAAGCGACTAGAAATTACTTAATCAGTACACGAAGAATTGCGAAGCAGCGCATGTGGATCGACTGCGAAGGCAGTCGACGCAAACGAAACTCTCCGTCCCGTGGACCAACACTAAGTCGCCGAGGACATTCAGAGCGAGTTTGCCGCAATCAAGGACACGCTCTCAAAAGTTAACTACGACTCTCTAATTAGGCAATAAAGTTTTATTGACACTGTATGTGTAGCGTGACGTAAGTTTCTTAAAACCCAGCACAAACATTATCATCACCGTCACTATGATCTTCGTCACCATCATCATCGTTACCATCATCATCAACTTCGTCTTCGGCAACGTCATCGTCATCACCATCTTCATGTCATCGTCATCGTCATCATCTTCAACGTCGTCACCATTGTTTACTATCATTTTGACCATCATTATCGTCATCATTTAAATTTGCATCGAGCCGTTGAAGGAGTTCGTGCATTGGAGTTGGCCTCTCTTCATTTATCTTCTACTGAGCAAATTTATGTAGCGCTTTCCATGATTCCACGATAATCTGAGTATCTGCATTTGACAATAAAAACTTCACTATTTTTGTTGTTGTTGTTGTAGGTACGCCAGGAGACAAGATTGGGAGAATGCCGATATGTACATTGCTACGGCTTCTGGTTTGTTGTTTAAAGTATAGTGGGATACTTCTTTCACCCTTTGGTATTACGAATCCAGAAACGTTTCTCCTCGATTCTTTTATATAGTATTCTAAGACTGATAATATTTTTCACTGCTAGTTCGCGAAGAATTGTTTTAATTCGTGGATACGTTAAAGTGTTGAACGACTTTTGCCAAAAGTTTGGGCAACTTGCACTTGGTTGGTCGGACGGTCGATGAGCTATAAACCTTTATTTGTTTATACATGTAATCTCGCTGACTTGTACAAAGAAATATACTTAGAGAAAACTCGACCGCCGAAAAAGAGGAACTTCTGAAAGCGATTTACTGATTTTTCGTGTTTGGAGTTCTTCAATATTCAAGGTACAAGCACTCGAAATTTAGAAAGATCTGCGGACTTCACTGGAGTTTTCAAGACTTAGGAAAATGTTCCGGCATGATAAATGTAAGTTTCGCTGCTTTATAAACGAAAGTTTGACGAAGTTGGCAAATCTCTATCGAAAGTTCATATTTTAAAGTTCTTTTTTTCTAAATTTCGACCCTAAATTTTAGTGGCGGTGACGCCACCTTTAGTGGCAGTGACACCACTAAAGGTCAACTTGTGGCGCCAATGTATCTGTTCATCTAGTATAAATAAAATTGAAATTGCTTTATCCTTGAGTTTTCTACTGAACTACGTATATAGACCTTAAAATATCACACGTATTATAATAGCAGTAATCGGAGATTATGGAGACGCGTTCGAAGGAACTTCCGGCGGAAATGAGCCCCTGAAAAAACCAATAGGGGTGGCCATTTGGAAGACCGTCTACCAAAAAATCTCAAATTTTACTGCACGTAAACCACAGGACAACCAACACGAAATTAGGATTGCGTTCTTCGAACGCGATTATCGTTGATGATTTAAAAAAAATCATACCGTAACATTGTGTCAAACGCAGTTTGACAAAGTTCAAATTTCAAAGCACTTCAGTGCTCGCGTTTCTTTGCAAATTCAATACACTTTTGATTTCAAAGTTACGTTTGTGATTTGCTTTTTATTTGTAATGTTCTTATTTATTGACTCCATGCTGCAGAACCACATGTGTCTAAGCTGAACCACTTCAGGATCAAAATGTTTTTATAACCTAAGAACCAGACGATTTCATTATAACTTTGAGTTATCCTTTAGCCTTAGAGCCGTCCACGTTAGAAGTATTTATGTCTATTCATGGCTTTGTGAAGATTGTGGAATTCTGGATGTTGAAGCTACAGGAAGATGACAAAAATAAACAGTATGAGAATGCCGCGCAAAAGGTAGGCACATGTAATAAAATATTAATCTACAAACTCAGTCGATCTGGGGCCGCATTGAAGAAGCTCTCCTAAAAAATAAGAGAAATTCTAAGTATTGGTTCTGAACAATAGACTTATATTTTAGCAATGTTTGGGATACACATTAACTTGCAATGGCTTCTTGAAACTGACCCTGATTTAGGTTTTGAGCCATGCTACTCAAAGCTCATTCCAAGTGTCTTCTAAATTAATACTAATAATACCTTGAGTAACGATGACATTGACGTCCCGGAGGTCACAAACAGCAAGCGAAAGTCGGGCGTTTCTTTTTTGGCAGAAAGGTCTGTGGCATGATTCAATAAAGACAGTAGACGCGTTTGTTATTCGTGACTTCCGATATGTCAACGGTCTCTTTGCTTAAGGTTGCCAGACTCTTCTGTAATTAAAATATTAGGGACCAAGTGTAAGCGGCACACAGCCAAACTGCCTGAACAGCATCTGACGTGAGGATAGGATATAAGGATATCGTAAGGTCACATGGTTTGCCAGGATCTATACACATCGTAATTTTGTAATCCACCATGGGGGCGAGGTTGTCTTACAGCTGTTTTACGTTCAATTCTGCAGAACTTAGTTACTGAGGAATGTCAATTAAAATTCCAAAGTATGTTTCAAATAATCATACACGAGCTCGAGGAATACAGTGAAGAACTGATCAACTCTTATGATTTTCAAGCCAGAGATCCCTTTCTGTTCGATTTTGTAGTTTTGTTCCCGTTACAGTAAAATTTCATGTCGTCATCCGAAAATGCCTGGACTCAGATGCTACATATCTTCAGAAAATGTGTTTAGTAGAACACAGTCCTGGCCAAATGGGTTGTTTTGGTGTGGTGAATTAAATGCGTACATTATTGTAACATATGAATTAAAGCAAATACCTTCTTTGAGAACTGGTAATAATTAATTTGAATTCGACCCGACAGACATACGGGTCCTTAAAAGATGGCCCTTGTCCATTCTCATGCGTTTCATCTCAATTTCAGGGCTTGAAGAAGCTCAAAGACGCACTTAGTCATCACCCAGTGTTTGAAGCCCGGCGACTCCACTTACTCGCTTATCTTAATCTACTGCGTGGCAAAAAGGAGAAATGTAAAACGAAGTTACGGAAGTGTTGTAACAAGAGTAAGAACATGGGTCTGTGGTTGGAGGTTGAATGGGCCAAAAAGAACGAGATTGGGTGGTTCAGTCGGTTCAGTGACGCCAAAGAGTCGGACAAAGTTTACGAAGGAAAGTCCATGTTTAGCCTGCCGAAACCGAAAGAGTTTTAACTGAGATTTTCATTTTTTTTTGTTAGGTGGGAAAAATGTATTTCCTTTAACATTTATTAAGAAAAAGTACGTGTAAACCATGTAACAAAGTTTGTGTTTACTTTACCGACAACTGAAGTGACACTAAGTTTAGAAAAGCTTTTTTATTCCAATTTTTTTTTTGCATAAATTCAATACACCTTGTAATAAGCGTTTCTTCCTTTTTCTTTAACAATGCATAAGATGATAAATATCATTTAAAAATGGCTGACAACAACCGTTTCCCTATTTCATAATTATTACATGACATGTACCTACTTTTTCTGTTAAAATCAACTTATTTTTTTGACATAACATTGCTTTTCTGACAAACGTGAAATGTTGTGACGTCATCTGTTAATTAAGGTTTTTCTAAGACCTCAAAACTCACGTGTCGCTAATGTTTTCTATAATAAAGTAAATAATAAACCAATTTCATTGATTATCTTGTCGTTACGTACTTTGCCGAATAAGTCTCGGTTTCATCTGTAAATAATGCAAAGCGCAGTTGAATATTTATATAAAAAGTGCGCTTAACAAATTCTATAATTCTCTGCGTTGTTGTCAGTACTACCAACGATTGCTTTATTTTCCTCTCTAGAAGGCATATCCTTGTCTGGTTGTTCTGTAAATGCTCTGTTCAATTGTGTTAAAATTAATCACGACATCTTTAGGATCTTTAGTGTCCTTTACACCATAACCATTTTGCTGATTTACAGTATTGTTGTCGATATCCAGTGTCTGCTTCAAGATCTGCTGGTCATTTTCTGTAATGCTCTCCTTTGGGTCCGCAGCCGTGCCTAGAAATAAAATATTGTCGAGGTAGATTTGTCAAATGGGCCTGACAATTGTTGTAAAAGAAACTCCTGAACAGCGACTGAGCTTGTTAACCGATTCGCCTGATCAGCACCCTCTTGTTTAGGGTGTTTAAAGGGACAGTGTTCTGCCGATAAAACAAAATTTCACTATCCTAATTGTTGAAAGCACTATTAAAGTGACAGTGTTCCGCTGAAATAGTTTGGAGATAAAGTGTAATTTTAACTTTGAGTCGGTTGACGAAATCCTATTGTGTGACCATTTAAATGAAACCTCTTCAGCAGTGCTTTTGCAAGGTACAATTTGTTTTTCAATATTTTACAAAACGAAATTTAACAGAACTAGCGGGCCCAGAACTAGCGTTTTCTTCTTTCGGATCGATTTTTTTTTTCAAAAAAAGTTGTTTATTTTCCAATAAAAGATTCTCAACTGAAACAACCAATCCTGGGTTAGCTTAATCGTGCTTTGATCCAAACGGCCCAGGCGTGCGTTTCTCAAAACTCCCGAAGACTTTTCGGGCCCCAAAAGCCATTTTCTGTGCAGGCTATTTACCAACAGAGATTCAATTTTCGTTCGTTTTGAAAGCTAAGCAATAAAATCTTACGTTGACGAGGAACTTTGTCTGGTTTTCGGCTAAAAACGTCACCGCCACTTGAAACAAATTGAAATTCAAAAATAGCTTTCGGGCACGCCAGGCCCCTAACCACGTGACTACAGCGAACATGAAGAAAAATAACTCGCATATATTATCTTTTAAACAACTGGGCAAGGGGGACAAATGTTTTACAATTACATGTAAAAGGTAATTCAGCGAATTCAGAAGTTTCATCGTGTTTTTGTATCACCTGTTTTAGCCAGTTCTACGTCATCATGATTATCCTCATCAGCGGACTCCTCCATGATACTGTTGAAGGAAGGCACGCTATAGTAGTCATGCGACTCATCCATAGCAGTCAGGTCGAGATATGGATTGTCCTTTTGCATCATCGTCTCAAGGCTCTCTCTTATCTGGGTGAAGGTTGGACGCCTTTCATGGATTTCTTTCCAACAGTCGGTCATCATTTTATAACTGTAGAAGTTTAAAAAAATTTAGCATACAGACAAGACACAAATCATCCTTTTCTCAAGAAAACAGGAATGGTCGTCGGAATTTTGATAGTAACACCAAAAGTTACCGGAATAAAACATTGAAATTTTCATGCTTTGTAGTTACAATTAAGTTGGATGTATCGCATAAGTTCTGCGTTTGTTGGATTTAGAAAGAACTGTCATAAATGTTGCCTTTATTTGTATCCAAAAAAGTACCATAAACGCTGCAACTGTAAATATTGTTAAACGCAACACAATAATTTGGTATACATTAGCTTTTTATAGGCGAGCAAACCATCACTTTAATATAGAGAGTATACCCTGGAAAATACGGTTTAACGTTGACAAATGCCATGGTTTTTGTTTGCACATTGAGCTCCTTTTAGCTCTCTATAATGGCGACGTAGTATGAGATCTAAATTTAATTAACCCTACAAACAGCAGTGTTGCTTAGATCTAAATTAAGGTACCTACAACGACTGAATGTATGTGAATAATAATACTTTAGTTAACACTGCGCGAGAGACTATGCAGAGTTGCGTCGCTCAAAGTTGACAGTGCGACTACTCGAACCTGGCCACTTGAAAAAAATTGACCAATCACAACGTAAATCGAGACCAATAACGTTGAAGCAGATACTTACAGCTCTTCGTTGCAAGTGTCTGGTTTTTCCATTCGATATCCATCCTTCAGCAGCCGTAGCAGTTCTTTGTTGTCTATGGTTGGGTATGGGGTCCCACCTGTTAGTGAACAGAATATGTTGTTAACTCTTTATGTTTATGTTGATAACATGTGCTAAGATTTCCACTTACAGCTAAGTTCCACGCTAGATTTATAACAACTTTCAGTACACAAAAACATATTGTATATACTAGATCGTCCAGAAAAAGGTACTGCTTCGTTTGAATGATCACACAGCAAAAATAAAAGAACCACAGGATAATACTGCTCAATGAATTTCATTAACCCAAAGGATAGAGCCACATATCATGTCTCAAGGTTATTCTGGTAGGAAAGCATAGAGATAAATATTTGACAAGAACGGATTACAAATGGTACTTTTTTTTTGCACGGTTACGCTCAGCGTAATATATAATCAGCCTTTAACTTGATTGAACCAAAAAAAAAATTCATTGTCAACTTACCAAGCGTGACCAGCTCCCAAAGGACCACCCCAAACGCCCATCTGTAAAGGCACAGCAAAGAACAGTCAGCTATTTTAAAAGGGACCTCCAATGTTGTAACAATTAGAATCTGAATTCCAATTCTTTTTTAATAATTAGAAAAAATATATATGAATATTGGCTATTTTCACTTTGAAATTTTCTGCGCGCCCGTTTTGAATTATTATGACTTCATATTGTTGTTGCTATTGCTAACAATCAACGTTATTTTGTGTGCAAGATAGGCAACCATAAGACCTCATAAATATTCAAAATGGCGACACGCGGGAAAATTTAAAAACGAAATTAAGAAAAGGAAAGTTAAGTCACACAAGGCACACTCGGTCTACATGGCAGGCGCGTAAACTCCGGTTTCTGTAGCATGAAGCATCTAGGAGTATCATTACTCTCACACCCTCCCTAGAATTTTGTTAGGTTTTCCTGGTACCCATTTATAAGCGTGGGTAAAGGGAGACAATGTGGAGTAGAGAAGTTTTTATCTAACTGAAACAATATTACAACAAGTTATATCTCGTACACAAAGAAGGCTGGTTTGGCCGGCTTAAATATTGTACGGAACAAAATATACGCGAAATGTGATAGGGACGGCGTTGGAGGGAGTTGGTCATAGGGGGTGGAGGTTAGTGGAGCAAAACGCTTAGGAGACGATAGGGTCCGAACGTTTAGTATTCACGAGTTGGTTCACAGAAGCCTTTGAGAATAGTAACAGTCAGTTTGTATTCACAAGTTGGCTCACAGAAGCCTTTGATAATACTAACAGTCAGTTTGTATACACGAGATGGCTCACAGAAGCCTTTGAGAATACTAACAGTCAGTTTGTATTCACG
Source organism: Dendrophyllia cribrosa (assembly GCA_024195265.1). NCBI lineage: Eukaryota > Metazoa > Cnidaria > Anthozoa > Scleractinia > Dendrophylliidae > Dendrophyllia > Dendrophyllia cribrosa. Next base: position 17,445,130 of record JAJLRJ010000006.1, on the reverse strand, counting down.
AGTTGGCTCGTGGAAGCTTTTGAGAATACTAACAGCCAGTTTGTATTCACGAGTTGGCTCATGGAAGCTTTTGAGAATACTAACAGCCAGTTTGTATTCACGAGTTGGCTCATAGAAGCCTTTGAGAATACTAACAGTCAGTTTGTATACACGCGTTGGCTCATAGAAGCCTTTGAGAATACTAACAGTCAGTTTGTATTCACGAGTTGACTCATAGAAGCCTTTGAGAATACTAACAATCAGTTTGTAATCACGAGTTGGCTCATAGAAGCTTTTGAGAATACTAATAGTCAGTTTGTATTCACGAGTTGGCTCATGGAAGCTTTTGAGAATACTAACAGCCAGTTTGTATTCACGAGTTGGCTCATGGAAGCCTTTGAGAATACTAACAGCCAGTTTGTATTCACGAGTTGGCTCATGGAAGCTTTTGAGAATACTTACAGCCAGTTTGTATTCACGAGTTGGCTCATGGAAGCTTTTGAGAATACTAACAGCCAGTTTGTATTCACGAGTTGGCTCATAGAAGCCTTTGAGAATACTAACAGTCAGTTTGTATTCACGAGTTGACTCATAGAAGCCTTTGAGAATACTAACAATCAGTTTGTAATCACGAGTTGGCTCATAGAAGCTTTTGAGAATACTAATAGTCAGTTTGTCGTGGATCTAACCGTTCTCCACTTACACGTCGCTCTGCGTTGTGAATGTCTGATCAAAGATGGCTTCAATTGACATCCATTTCAAGGGAAGTTTCCTGTTCCGTTTGGCATGATAAACCTTCTCTTCGTACACGTGACGTGTCAATCCAAAGTCTGCCACTTTTGCAATTTTCTTCTCTCCAACGAGCACGTTGCGAGCTGCTAAATCACGATGAACAAAACCATGCTTTGCAAGGTATTCCTAACAGAAAAGAAAGGAAGTAACCTTTGATCAGGGGCTGTGTTGCGTGGCGGATGACAATTAAACCCTTTGCGCTGGAACGCCCAAAGAGGGACAATGTGAACTGTGGAGCCAAACTGATGGACGTTTATGGTGGAAATTAGTCTTACTTCCTACAAAACTCATCATAGCGATAGGTAAAAACTACGCTAAATCGGGGGAATATTACACTACTAATCATACGCACTTGGTTACACCACTTATCATATGCACTTGAACCTTTATTTCACTTAATAGCATTGTCACGCACTTCTGTTGGGATACAAGTTTCGGTTTTGAAATACGAAAGCCGTAGTTCGAACAGCGTCTTTGTTTAATTTTAAGCAACCGGCCGACTGTTTCAATTTCGGTGTATAACAGGAATTACTTTTAATTAGCTCGGTACAGAATGCTTGTTTTCATCAACTTCTTTGTTTGATATAGACGTATGCTTTTTCTAAGCTGAAATATCGGTTTTTGTCGGTAGCTCGCTCGCTTCTTGTACGACTGTAGTTTGAATGGCTTCTTCACTCTCTACAACTGGTTCACATTTTGGGTTAAAATTGGGACGAACAGGAATTCACTCCAGATAAATTTATCATTTGCGAATGTCACGTCTTTTTATTTCGCCTCAAATCAAAGCTAACTATTTTATTTGTTTCTATTCACGGTTAAAAGAAGTTACAAACGCCGTCCCGCGAAGAATCCAAAATCACTTCTTAGGTATACAATTCCATGCTAAATATCTTCGCTTCGTTAGCCAATAAGAATGCGATCCTATCACAAGTCGAAGGCGAGTAAGTTTACATCTGATGAACGCGTGCTGTAATATTTTTTGACAGCTCAGGGACACGCTTATTGGGGGATTTTTTTTTACGGAGTTCAAACAATTCACTTATGTGCAAAGAGCAATTTAGAATACAAAAACCAACGACAACAACAATTGGACTGATTAACATTAAAAAAATGCGCCACATGCTATCTACGGTTAGATGAAGTGACCATTCTTTTTTTTTGAAAATATTTTCATTTGCATTCTGTGTTTTTGGCATGTTTTCTTTTTTACTACTTTATTATTCTTTCACTAATCGTATACTTCAAATAAACATGTCTAGAAAGGCCGGAATACTTCTTTCTTGTAATCTGTTTATGTGATGGTTGTTGAATGCATGACAATTCGTGGGTGTGAATGACCTGACCAGTCGATACCGGAACTTCTTTGCAAAATGGTATTTTCATAAATTAGCTATCTTACCATTCCTTGACTTATTTGCCAAGCAAACGCCATTAAATCTCCAGGAGTCAAAACCTCTCCATTGCAGTCTTCTTTTTCTTCCTCTTCTGTATCCAAGCCTTTGTATTCCTCGCCAGTTTGTATCTGATCTCCTGGTGCAGTGGAAGAGTTAAAAGATAGAAGCTGGATTTCCCCATTCTCTTCTTTTGGCACCCATGGAGCATTAACGTAGATACGGTCATCTTTACTTGCCTGGTAAAAACAAGTAAAAAATTCTTTTACAATATCCGTCCGTACTCATGTCATGATATCCGTAGAGGTGTTCAATATCCGTCCGTACTCATGTAATGATATTCGTGGAGGTTTTTTTTTCGCAGAGGTGTTCTTTCTCATACGTGACCTCTCAACAGATATTTCTTCGAAACAAATTTCTGTCAAATATTAACAGGAATGAATATTGTTTATTTCTTAACCAGTTCTTTTCCTTTATCCTCTGTGAATATCATTCAGGCAGTTAATTCCTTTGCGGTATTTTGTATTTTCTATGACAACGTCTCTGCAATAAGGTGTATAATATGTTTAACTTAAAACATAACCTGCTGGCTGACCTGACTTGGGATGAAACAGAACTTTTCGTAAAGTAGATCTACAATTCTCGTCACATTTGTTGGGACATATGTTGGGGTTCCTTCCTTCTCAATGTTGGTTTGACTTTAGTGATTCAACATTGGGAGGAAACACGACGGCAACTGTTAGGGTTAATATATATTCAGAGAGGTGTCTCAACTAAATGTGACGAGGATTGTAGCTATGTCAGTCAGTCCTCGACAAGGCATACCTTAACCGATATTCCTGTGGAATTTGCGTTGGTAAAATACGTTTCACAATATGTTGAGCGATACGGTCCACGAGAATCATCTCCGAGGGATTCCTTCAGCTAAACAAAACAAATGCAAAACAAAGATTAGTGAGCCTTTAAATCGACTGTTGTTGATGACGTTTTGCCAACTGCAGTAGAATCCGTTGAATATTGTATTATAAGTTGATGATTTTATGACAAAGTTAATCGGTTAAGTAGTGGTTGCTTTAGCTGTAAGGTAGGGTTATGTTTCAACATCAACGACAGCAACAACAAAAATTACTAAACACAGCAAAATTCGTCAACATTTAATACTCAGAGTAGAGGAACAAATTGCTTCATCCTGTTTTGTAGCGGCAAATTCTACATCTTAGTGAATGTTCCTTTGGTGTTTGTCAACCATATATAGTGTAAAGTACAGTTGAAAGAATTCAGCTATTCCCTTTATCGAGCTGTAACTTTTCGAGGCAGGCCATTTGGGGAGTTGGATCTGTGCTTGTATTGTTGGGCTATATCTATGCAGGGGCACCCGATGAACCGTTTCGCCAAATATCTGTTTGGGATGCTCATACCGCCCTCACATTTTCAGATTATAATTAGATGAAAAGTCGAGGTTCTTAAACCGAAAATAAAACTGACGTTTTCGGACCCCAATAAATACTATGTACTTTTTGACTAAGTGGGAGGGCCGGATGGGAAAATATTTGGCTCGAGGTCATGGCCGTACGGACCGAGCGCAGCAAGGTCCGTGCGCCATGACCGAGAGCCAAATATTTTCCCATCCGGTCCGACCTAACTTAGTCAATAAGTATTTTATCATATGACCAATTTGGAGACAAAATTACTTGAAATTTTAACGCGCGAGGCCGTCCGCTTTTGTAGTAGGGCCGTACGGCTTTTTCCGGCCCCGCTCGCGCAAATGCGTACGTTCCTCATATGGGACTTTCATCAATAGTTCTGCAAAGTAAAGGTTCGCAGGGCCGTACGGGTCATATGATAATCGAGAGGATAAAAATATTATTTTTGGTTCTCAGAAAGTCCTGCTAAATATTTCGGGAGGCAAATAGCTCCCATAAAAAATTCTCGGAAATGATACTTGAGCTAACTCTTTCGGCAAAAAGGGTTTTGGTAGCTGATACAACTATCCCTTCAAACGTCAACAAATCACTGTCAAAAGAAACACAAAGTCATACACGACTTTCTAAAAGCTTTGGTGAACTTGGCTCGTTGTGTGACCCTGACGATGAAGCTTCTGGTTGTACTGACGGTAAGGCTGCTTTGACAGACCTAATTTGTTGGCTCATAGGAGCCTTTGATTTTTTGTACACATTGACTTAAAGCAAAATTGGAGTTGATTAAATTTACCTTTCCCCTGTGTTTTCTGAGGTAATGAAGAAGATCACCATGTGGAACATATTCAACTAACAAGAACATGGGTTCCCCCAAAGTGCAGCAGCCGAACATGTTTACAATATTCTTGTGTGATCCCACCGCCTTCATCAGCTGAATCTCTTCCAGAAATTCTCGTCTCTGATCACTATCTGACATATCTAATGTAAACAGAAACAAAACAAGCGTTCAATAAGATTTACTTAATACTTGAATGAAGATATTATTGTTGCATTACTTTCGGTATTGTCTGTCTTTTCAGCAAATCACGAGGCCAATTCATTTAAAAAATGATTTGTGAATTTTAAATGCAATGATTCAAAATATTCTAAATAGCAAGACAATTCCCATGCCCTTCTCCCTAAATAACTTACAATTTTATACTCACCATGAAGCATTTTTACTGCAACCACGTATGTTTCCCTTCCATCGATAGTTCGTGCGCCTTTTTTGGATGGTTTCAAAAAAAGCTTCTGTGAAGGGCTAGTAGGTTCTTTCAGGGTTCCCTTGTACACCTTACCAAAGGCCCCCTCTCCAAGCTCCTCCTCCAGGGACACTAAGTCTCCATCCACTTCCCAGTGATCAATCATCCACCCGTCGTTTCTATAAAAATAGATTTTATGACTTCAAACAACACTTTTGCAAAGTTCAATGAATAGGTTGATATTTGCAACATTAGAATAGCAAAAAAACCAGTTTATTTTAGATCCTTACCTGATGTTTCGTAACATTCATAAACTTTAACTTGACAATTAGTAGGTTTTGCCTCTCATATCAGTTGATATTAGATTTTCTGCTACGATCGATCTTGATAGTTCAACTGGCAATTCCGTTCTTTATTGTGGTCACACAAGCAAAAATTTATGTACCTTTTATTGAACATTAAAGAAAAATGGGAAAAAACTCATTTGATCGCTATGACCAGAAAAAAAGGTAAATGTAAATGTTCCTACTGCAATCCATTGTTAAATTCTGCATTACATGGTATGGGTTTAAAAAAGAATTGTAACAACGTCTACTTGGCATTTTCAAGCACCAGTTGGCCGCGGCAGCTTAGACAAAATGTTTGCTTGGAAAACGTTTGAAATTACAGTAGAGTCACACTGCAAAAAAGGAAATATTCTTTTTATAGTCTCACAAGTACCACGTAATCCAATTTAGACGATCCCCAATTCCTTTTTAAGACAGGTTAGCGTAGCGTTTCTTTGTTTTCCCTTTTTTTCCAGTATCGTGTTCCCACACAGAAAGAAGAAATGTCTTCGTTTTCGCACGAATTGCGTGCCTATGTTTTAACTTTAAAAAACAAACGTAGTATTGTTTTACCCCTTCTTCTTTCCTTTTCTGTGACGCCAAATCAACATCAGGCAGATAACAGTCAACAGCAGTAAACCAATTACGAGTCCAGAAATCCCACCGGCGGTCAGCGAGCCGTTGAAGGGAGCCGCCTCTGGTAACAGAATACAGCAAACCATCAGTGAATGTGATATCACCACAGGGTAATTAAAGCATGCTAAGGGTGCAACACCACAGGGTCAATCAAAGCATGCTAAGAGTGCTGACAAAAAAATGTTAAACAGTGTATCATGCCATGTTGGATGTTGAAATAGGCCATTCAACGTGTTGGAAGTTGTTGAAGTAAAATAGAGACAGGCTCTATCCCGTTCAACAAGTTGCAACTTGTTGAATGACGTCAATCAACCGTTTTAAAATGTTAAATGTGTTTTCTACTCATTCAATAAGTTGCAACATTTGTTGAGCAACAATTGTCGAATGATTTTGAACCATGTATCATTCTCTTAAGAATAAACATACTGGTCTTGGGATAGCTCTCGGGATATTACTTTTTCTACTTCACTGTACTTCACTATCTTATAATTCGTGCTGACATAAACTGAACAAAACTAATATTCCTGGTTTAAAAGCAATATTTAATTTTAGGGATCATTCTGGTCCAAATCCGATCTACTGCTCATTTCGAGAAAGATGTCAATGAAACCAGATATCAAAAGGAACAGACTTGATTTTATATCATTCCTTCATTTGATGAATTAATTAGTTTCGCACGCAGGAAGTCAGGGGATTCTGGGCACGTACCACAGCTGGTCCTGGGTTAATCCAGCGGTGTCCTAAAATAGTGTCACTCAGTATCGATTATATTATTACAATAAACTGGCACCTGCCCAAAAAAACCAAATGATCGTGAAGACTCAAAATTCATTATTTTTTTAAATCCACTGTTTAGGCACGATTATTAGTAAATATATTTTACTTGGTGCTTCTGTCTTAAGAATTGAAAGCTTTGCTTGAATTCCCATCACAGTGTGCGCAGCAAACTCAGGAGTGACCTGAAAATGACAAAGAAAAATACAAAGACCTCAAATCTCACAGAGCATAGGGCAGAAAATGAACATCACAGTTAAAATTGTGATTCCGTTTACTCTAGAATAGGTCTACCATTGTGTGCATATAAACTGCACGATTGACGACGAGATTTCCCCGCTTAAACTAAATCTTTACAAAATCTCTTCACAGTGGTCACTGTGAATGGCAGAACTACAAAAGCAGTTACCAAAAACACGCGACCCATTGCACTTTATTTCATATGGCCAAAGTTGAGTTTTGATGGTCGTCAAAATTTAAAAGAATTTGACAGCTTTTCTTTGATTGACGTCCACTAAAACTCAACTTTTTTCGCCTTGAATGAAGTGTAGTGGGTCGCGTTTTACTGGCAACCATTATATAGCACAAACGTTTTGGACCCTTTGACTCCAAACAGAGACCTTCCACACGTTTGGGGCGGTGTTTCCGTGATAAAGCATATCAAATTTGATCTTCACATACCTGAAATTCAGTCTCCTCATTTAGGTGAATTCCATCTATTGTAACTTGTGTTTTTGTCTGCAAGAACATAAACAATACAAAATAGAGCCAAAAATTCACATCTTTCGTTACTTATCAAAACACTATTGTGGCTTTTTAAGTGCCCCCACCTTTACTGGGCCACATCTTATTATGGATATCGTTAATTGTAATGGAATATTTATCTTGAGTTAATAAAAGCGGCTCATTACTCCAACACGTTTTGTCACTTATTGTTGCCCAGTAAACAAAGCTCAGGCAATACAGTATTTTGGGTGTCCCCTATTTTGAAAAGGAACACAAAGGCAAACCGTAGCTGATCAGGAGTTGAGGTTTGCGGAATGCTATTTAATTAAAGAAAAGAAAAGGAAAAAAATTGAAAATGTGGATTACAAGTGAGTACTCACTGTATATAAATCTTTGAGAGTTTTAAGTCTTTTTTCTATTTTTAAAAGTATTACATTTCATTAATTAACTTGGTTGTACTAACTATTTCTTAACTAGTGAAAAATACATGAAAACATTTGTGAAAGCAATTCTGCTTGCTGACGTCACGTCCGGGCGGCTGAAAGTGATTTGACGAGATTTTTAAAATACTAAGGGTTTAAAATGGTTACCCTCATGATTACGTGTTACTGTTTAAACACGCAAAATAATGAAATATGAGATAAAAATAATTCAAACAATTGCAATTACAAGTTTTGGTGAAAAATCAAAGGCTTCTATGAGTTTACTCATGAATACGAAACGCTATAATTAGAAGATTCTTCACCCAAAAATTCATAGATGCAGGACGTTTTACATAATTCTTATGTTATTTATGCAAATATATAACACACAAAAATAAATTTACGGGAATTTCCGCTCAATCTATAGTTGGTTTTAGTTATTTCAGGGTGCTGGTATCCTTTAATTATTATATTTATATTTAATTAATCCTTGTAATTTATTTATTTTAACATCTCTGGGTACAATAAAGCTTTGTTTGTTGGTTTATTTGACTCCAGTCGCAGCTTTGTTATCTGTGTTTTAGCAGTCCTCACTCATGTAGATGGACAAGCCTTTTGTTGTTTCTCTAAGGAGTTTACTGATACTTGTCACGCAAAAGCTATCGCAAAGCAAATAGTTTCTAAGTATAGAATCTCCGCACATTACTTCATCCACAGATTGCTCTTATTACAAATAGCGGGTATCCTGTCATGCTATGACATGTCTTTTAAGTCATCGCTTTAAAATTGGTTTATTTTCAACCTTTACAAATGTAGTCTGAGAAAACTGAAATAAACGCTTTGAATGTGTCATGAGAGAGAAGCTCTATAAAGCGCGAGATTAAAGTTTGCAAAACTCGGCCTAAGCTTTTTGTTGTTTAAGGAGGCTAGAAAGGGTTTTCAGTTACGTGAGCGCACGACGTGCACTCGTCAGGCATTGACGCACGCGTCAGCTGATTTTCCTTTCAAAAAGTAGCGCGCGCAGTGTAAAATCGCGCGAACCGGAAATAAATCGTGCATGAAGTATTCCTCTTTATCTGGAAAGTTTGTGCGGTGACCTATCCTCATTTTCTGTATGCAAGCAGTATTCGGTATTTCCTATCTTAAACAAATGTAGCGGAAATAACTTGAATTCCACTAGATAGATTTTTGTTATAGCGCCAAAAAGAAAAGAAAAGAAGTTGTGTTTTCCAAATTGAGAAAAAGACTAATAAGTCACCGAATTAGTTTTAAAGATAATAGCGAAAACTGGATTTAAGAGGCTCTTTTCAAAGAGCTTTACTGTTGTCATGGTAATGGATATGATGTCATAAGCACCCTTAAAGTATTACCTGATAATAGCATGGTATAGATATCCAAAACTTGTCCATATGACCGGTGGCGTTATTTTTTAATAGTTCATCATTAAGACACACTATATTGAAGGCAAAAAACCCTTACGAGCCTCCTTAAACAAATTTAAAACATTGCATCATCCAACTTCTCTTATTACAAATAATGTGTATTTGTGTCATGCTAAGACATGTCATTTAATTCGAAACGAAAATTGGTTTATTTAAACTTTTACACATGTCAGCGAAACTTCACACATTTAAAACCAACATTTACCGCGCTGTAGCGTTTTCCTCAGTCTTAAAAAATTCGTTTGAAGTCCGCAGATCGATTTTAATTTTCCAGGGCTTGAAGCCCTAGGCACGGGTCAGCGAAATTATCAAAAAAGGTTCACAGCCGAGTGATGGAGGGATCGAGCGAGTGCTAATTTGCATATTTGCCACCGTTTACGATAACCCGTTCATTACACTTCACGTGTTCACGAGTTAATAAGGCGTTTTCTGAGTTCCATAAAAAGGAACCCATCAAAGTGCGCTGTCAATTATGAAATGCCATGTTTGCGATAACAACAAGTGTTATAAGATAAGAATGTAGTTGGGTAATCAGGTTGCTGTGCTTCAATTAGGTGCTAACAACAACCAAAGTCTACAGTTTTTGTTATAATTAACGTCCTCAAGATATCTGCAAAAGCACAACATCAAAACAGTAACTCACTGTTGTTTTTACGGTGTTGACATCAATAGCTCTTCGTTGGATCCGGTCTTCGTTTTTCTTCGTGATCGTGTATCTATAATGGGTGACATTACTGTGTGTGAACAGCGGCTTCTGCCATTTTACCGTTGTTCGGAATGAACTGGTGGAACTGGGAACTAGCTCGTCGTGCTTCAATCCTACAACTGTCAACAGCTCCCCTCTTGGTGCTATAGTAAATGGTATATTAATTCATAGTTAGCAAAAGACCGCATTGAACTGTGTTGTAGCCACTGACTAAATGAAACGTCTATAACTGTGTTTTCACTTGTACCAAAACAAGTTGCTTCTAAACATGTTTCAAATTTCATTGTTCATTTCAAATGCGTATATATAGTTTTGAATCGAGCGCTTTTGGGTTGTTAGAAGCAAGCTGTTTATTAAGACCTTTAAAATATTGAAAAACAAATGCTACCATGCAAAGTACTGTCGAAGAGGTTGCATTTGAAGAGTCGCAACAAAGGATTTCGTCAACAGACCCAGACACTACATGTGTTCATCATTGACACCGGTTTTGAAAGGGTAGACTTACCGGGAGCACTATACTCCTCTGTTCCTGTCGGTTTCCCCTTTATGTATTCATCGTTGTAGATAGGCGTTACCTAGGAAAATATCATCAAAATAATTCTTAAAACACCTATTAATTTTTCAGATTATCGAAAAAAGAATGGTAGTGAAATTTCACTTCATGTGCACTTTAATCCCGTTATGCAATTCTACCTTTATGCTAATATGTTCTTGAGGAAGTATTTCCGATATCTGAAAGAACGTCTCATTCTGCAAAAACATCAAATTAAATACAAGTGTAAGACACTTGTTATGTTTCACAGCAGTCATTTATGAGCAAATATCTCAAATGCTCATTAAAATTTTGCTAGATACTCTGTCGCGTACTCTAAAGAAAGGTCATATGAACCAAAATTTGGGAATTATTTCTTTATCCATTTAAACGTGATCAAACACTACAAGAAACTATAATAAAGCAATTAACTTACAAAGCTAAAAGTACGAAGATTTCCGAAGGCGTCACGAAGACGTTTCTGAAATGACCGCGCGTTTTCAGATTTTTGGAATTTTGACCGGGATAATAAAAAATAACCCGGCTTTTATGCACTCTGAATCTACTGCGGAACGAGACATCGGCTTAAAATATATGAAAGGGGTACCGTTTGAAACTGACTGTATAAAACTTTTGATATGAGTGTTATTTAGATTGCCTTGCTAAATGCTAGCAATATAATTTGCTGGACAAATAAAAACAGACCATCTCCTGCACTTCGCTTATTAACAGGGTACTGACCTAAATCAAGTATGAAAAACCCATTAAGCAGATCACCCGAAAATTAAACGGGATATAACATGCAAAACGGACGTAACAAGTCATAGAGTAAAAAATGGTGGTCGCATAGCTGTTTAGAATAAATCGTTGTCAATATATAGCGATGAGCAATAATAATAGCAATAACAGCAACAATGGAACTTTAATACTTACTAATTCACTTATTGTACATCGGGAACTCTCCACCGATGATGAGCAAGGAAATTGATTACGTGTGAAACCAGAGAATTCATACGACAGATTGTAATAAAGTACGTCTCTGTATTTGAAAGGCGGAGGATCCCAAGTGAAGGTGATAGCAAATATATTCCTTTCTCTATCTTCGAAAAAAGCTCCTCCTTTAAGATTCTGTACCATAATCTCTTCCTTTTGAGGTACTTAAAGAAGAAGGAGAAAAATTCAGGGCAAAGTTGTGAACTTTAGAAACAAGTAAACAGATAATGTATAATGCTGTCATGCTGATCAAACCTACGCGAAAATTGTATGAAGCAGGTGAAAGCTGTAATAAACTACAAATAATGATCTCATTATTTTTTTGAATACAATACAATTGTTGGTCAAATTTGTTTTGAAAGCTTACGTAGAACTGGAATACTATAGTTTTTTCGTTTAAAAATCGACACTTAATCCTAAAACATTTGGACAGGGCCCAGTTCCTCGAATCATAATATAAACAATGAAACAAACTAGGTTTTGTTGTCAACTTTGGACTTAATTATATTTTTGTCTAGTTCTTGTAGTTTTCTACCCTTTAAATGAACTAACATAAAGAGCGAAAAACAAAAACGTCAATCGGCTTTCAAAAAACCAGATCCAGATATCATCTTTCTATCTAGGCTTCTTAACTTGTTTAGGCTTGTAAAGCGCCATGAGACATGTGATATATGTGCGCTATATAGGTCTCTATTATTATTATTATTATTATTATTATTATTATTATTATTATTATTATATTATTATTGTTATTAACTCGCTGAACACTTTTTAAAGTTGCATTAACAAGTCCATCAAGTTTTACTTACAAGGTGCTTTAGTATTTCCAGGATATTTTGTTCCCACAATTCTTCTGTTCATAAAGTGAGGTGTAATCTGGAAAAAATCGCACAGGCGCCATTTAAAACCACACCTCAATCAACGGACGAAAGTTGCCTTAATTTAACACAAAATATTCAGCCTAATTTGATAACGAACCGTTTGTCTCATTGAAATAGTCAGATTTAATGCTTCTTTCATAGCACTTCGGGAAAGTACTGCTAACCTCTTTATACATGATAATAAACAGTACTACAGGAAGGTACTGCTGAAGAGCTTTCAGTTTGAATCATCACTTTTGAAGATTTGATCCAGACTGATTCAAACGATAATAGCACACACACGGACTCGGAGAGTGATAGAGTTAGAAAGAATACTTACACTTAATTCAACAGGCTCTCCGTGGGATAATCCATGAATGATAAAATTGGTTTTGTTCTTTAATAAAAAAGAGCTGTTAGTTACCCGATTAAATAAATTAAGACAGCATCAACAAATTTGTAAGATAATATATGAAACAAACTTCGTGCGAAAAATAATGGTGTGCTTTTTATGTAAAACACAGATTCCAAGTTCAATAACCGTAGTTTTAAGATCTTAAAAGAACGTTCTAATTAAGGCGTCTGAGTGGTCTTAACGGTAACAAGACAGTGCAAAGATAAGAATAATATAAAAAAATTAACAACTTACCGTTCTCGTCTCAATCAGATGTCCATTATGAACACGGAATTTTAGAGTGTAGGTTGAAAGTTTGCTGTAGTTGAACGAAGGTTTCTCCCAGGAAACATTTAGATCAAATGTTCCAGTTTGAAGAGACAAGACGAAACTGTTCAACATCAGGTTGCGCACTTTTACTCTATCAGAATCAGGCACTGTCAAAAGGGCAATAAAAATCAATCAATCAATCAATCAATCAATCAATCAATCAATCAATCAATCAATCAATCAATCAGTTAGCCAATCAATCAGGCAGTCAGTCAGTCGCGATCGATCGATGAATCAGTCAATTAATCAATTAATCAATCAATCAATCAATCAATCAATCAACCAATCAATCAATCAATCGATCGATCGATCAATCTATTATTTAATAATCGATAAATTAGTCAGTCAGTCAATCAATCAATCAATCAATCAATCATACCAGCAGTCGGTCAATCAATAAATAATTAAATTTTTACAGTTGCTCCCAGTTAAGTTAAAAAAAAAATAAACTATTGATTAATTTTACAAACCAGGAGTCATGGCTTTTCCACAATTCTTTTTCCCTTTGACCCATGAATGGACATACTGTGGTGTAACCTTAAAAAAAATAAAACAAACAAAACACCTCAGAATAATGATGCCAAAACTACATATATGAATAAAAATTGTTTCGAGGAATTAGAGGGTATGTTTCTCTTTAATGAAGGGGTAGTGCATAGTGAACAACTTGTTTTTCGTGAGATAATATTTGAACCTGGAAAAGATTACATTAAATGATATTTAAAGACATCAGACATAATTTCAAATATATGTTATACGTCCTCACTTCTGCTAAAAAAGGGTTTCAAAGACTCCAAGACTCCAAGGTTTTAGAAGCTATGGCTTTATTGTCACTATGTACTTACATTAAATGCAACAGGCGCACCGTGTACGATTCCAGAAACGTAAAAAAACGTTTCATTCTGTATAAATAGAACAAGGCATAAGTGAAGAAGAGTAAAGGTGTGAAGGCAACATGTCTAGTTTAGTAGATGTTTTTAAACAACTTATGACAATCTTAACAACGACAGTCGAATAGCTGGATGATTGATTAAATGAATAATTTTGTCATTGAATGAATGTTTAATTAGTAGAATAAATAACCAGGTAAGTACCTAAGTTTATTGAACAACATCAATGAATAAAAAAAATTGAAAGAACGAATAAATGAATAAATAATTGTTTTAATTAAGGCAGGAAGAACAAGCCAATATCTTACCGTGCTCGCCATAACCACGTTTTCTTCACTCACTTGATATGAAAGAACATACACTGATATTTTACTGTAGTTAAAGGAAGGCTTCTCCCAAGTAACATTTAACTCAAATTTCCCGGTTTGAGGTGAAAAGACGAAGTTATCTGACTTCAGGTCACGCACGGTCACTTGAGCAGCATTAACTTCTGTTAAGGTAAAAAAATGATGATAAAATCTGATCGGCATGCATTATACTTATTAGCTCTTTTCTCTTTGGCAAGGAGCATACACACAGGTAGTTCTATATATAGAGTAACATATGTTTGGGGCGGGGGGTTACGTTTTTGGTATTGATTGTCTTCCTTTTCAAGATTTCTGTGGATTCACTTAAAATGATCGAGCAAGAACGAATCATGACTATGAACTTTCTATGGGAAGTACGATTTACAATATTATTGTAAATGTTCGTAAGCGGAATAATCCGAAATATATTGTCCACGAGAAAGCCCTAACTGTTTTTAAAAGCAGACTTACATTTATAAGAACATTAACTAAACTATATTCTAGAATGACTTAGTAAATTAATATATTTTCATTTCATATTTGTAAATTTGTAAGTTGTTAGTTTTTTTAATGGGGAAAATTGTTTTTAAATAGAGATTTACCCTTTAAGAAGGTGTTTTTAACATGTGTTTTGTTTAATTTGCTTCCTTTGTTTTTCTTTTCTACTGTTTTATACCTTTTGCTGTTCATTAGCAGAAAATATAAATTCATTAACGAGTTTTGCATAAACTCTCACATTCCATAGCATTAACAGACGACTGTTTTCACAAACGCGACATTCTCTAGTGCGATAATTACTTATTACTTATTAGCCTGTAATTACTCTGGACGTGTGAGTATCTTCCGTTTACCAAAACATCCTCTCCATAAAGAAGACCCTAGAACCACTAAAATAGAAAGGCCATGTCTATGCGAGATCAGCCTTGCACACCAAAGCAGCCATTTTTTTGTTCATTTGATGACGTAATATGACGTCATTCAATCGTTTTTGGCTATTTGAATTTCAATTTGAACTTAAAATTTGGCGTGGGAAGTGTTCAGTACTTCTACTTTCTAAAACTAAAGAGAAAGGGGAAGGCAAAATTATGATCATAGTAGCAATTCAAATATCATTATTATTTTTTTTTATCAAACAAACGCAACAACAACAACAACGACAACAACAACAACAACCAAGACGACGAGGACAACAACAACAACTACAACACACTGAACGCATGTTTCTAGACATCTTATGCTTAGTGGAACCCTAAGCTTCATCATACTTACCACGAGTAGGGATAGAAATATTTTTTGATATGACTGCTGTAGGGGTAGCACCATCATATTGTGGAAAGATCTGATTGAAATGCAAGCAACATATAAACATAGTGTTAAATAATAGTAAAGAACCATTAAGAATATTGGAAAGGATTTCAATGAGTTTAAACCTACTGAGAAAAAGATGACCACATTTTATTCAATTCATTTCGATGCGTCACATGCATCTAAATTTGATATTTTACATCTTAATTCTCCGGTTAATTGGCCTTTTCAAAAATTGTTCGCAGTAACTAACCCTGTTTCGATAGCTTCTAGAGAAGGAGGGAAGAAAACTGTCGCCGCCTCTAACTCTAACACTTTGGAGTATATAGGGCAGCCATAAACGAGATTTTAAATGGTAACAAGTCAATTTTGCTTACAAATGGCAGAAAATAAAAAGTCGTTATTTCCCCAATTTCGCTATCTTTGATATGCTATTCATCTTAGGTCTCACTAATTCCTTCAGAAAATCAATGAATTTGGATTCCATATTTCTTCTCCATTTTGTGTGTTCTTTCTTTCAACCATCCTCACCCTCGTCAGTTATTATTATTTTTTTTATTATTATTAGTTATCTCTTTAAAATATTTCGCTCCTTACATCGACGACATAAATTTCCTTTGGTCTCAATGGTCCTATTGTAGCTGATGTTCCCTGAAATGTATTAATATAAATTAGCATATTGCCAGGAATCACGTACGCTTAAAGTGTATATGACGGATTTTTTTTTATTTGCTTGATGGAATCTACATAGTGTTCTTATAAGAAAATCGAAAAGATTTTTTTCGATATCGATTTTGTTTTCCGTGTTTTAGCAGTCTAAAAACGTGAAATTTCACTTCGGTGGGGTACAAAACCGCGCAAGAAGAAAGACTGGAAATAGTCCGCTGTGACGTCCGAGAATGCCGGTGTCGAGGTTTCTCGGTTCCTCACATTTTTTGGTGCGCCCTAAGAAAGAAACATGGTTCTGTTAGAGTGTGTTATCGACGGTTGTAGCAACACGCACCAAAAAACGGAGGAACTGAGAAACTGCGACACTGGCATTCTTTATTGATGTCACAGCGGACTATTTCCAGTCTTTCTTCTTGCGCGGTTTGTAACCTACTGGAAGTGAAATTTCACGTTTTTAGACGGCTAAATCACGGACAAGAAAAATCGATATAGAAAAACTTTTTTCGACTTTCTTATCAGAACGCGATGTAGATTCAAACAAGCAAATGAAAAAAAATCTGTCATATACACTTTAAGGCTCCGTGACTCCGTTGTAATTTCGAGCGTACTCGTCTACGACAAACTTTGGTAGATAACTTATTCCGCTTTAACGTGATGGCGGTAAAATTATAGTATAATTCAGCAGTAAATCGATGAACCTAGGAATTTTTTTTTAGTGATGTTATAGCTTCAGTGGACCCCACTTTTTGAACAAAATCACATCTACCTGTCTGGGGCTGTATCGGTAATGGCCTCAGCCAAAAACTAGAGAAACTACAAAACAGGGCTGCACGCATAATAACAGGGTCTAGTTGGGATGCCAGATCTGCCCCGATTCTTCATGCCCTTAAAGGGAATAGCCTCGCTGACAGACGTGCAAAACAACTGAAATCTCTAATGTTCAAAACTGTAAATCACCTTGTACCTGAATACCTGTCTGATAAATTCGCCAGCATTAATACCATTCACAGACATAATCTTCGAGGTGCACAACATAACCTGTTTATTCCGCGACCGAACACTGAGGCCCTCAAGAAAAGTTTTCGTTATAGGGGTGCAGTAACATGGAACAGTCTGTCAGCGGAGGCTAAGCAGGCCACTCTTTTAAATAGTTTTTATTCCGCTATTGTATATTAGAATTTTCTTAACTTAGTTTTGTACTTATTATAGGATTTCTTTTTTAATAATGTTTGTAATTTTTAAGTCTTAGCTTTTTTGTACTAGGTTTAATGCGCACGGCTCTTTAGAAGACCACTCTTTAGTGATAAGGATCCCGTGGATAAATAAATAAAGTTATTGTAGTTAAGTTATTATTATTTCAGTTAGAATGGCATTTTGGGGGGTCGCTTACGGGGGGTGGTCGCGTACGACCACAGTGTTCTTAACTTGGAATCATATGAAACTGAAGTAATTTCAATGTACAAAGCACCTATCAGCACAAAATATTGTATCATACTGAAGTTTCGATGCAAGGGACAGAATTTTCGTTTTATTGGAGTTTAAATGAAACACATTTTATAGTCAATTTGCATCTGTAGTGACATCGAAATATGGGCGAGTGGTCGCGTATCAGAGAAAAAAATCAAATCACCAGCGTTTAAAGTGGTTGTGGTCGCTTACGAGAGGTTTGGACTACAGTGATTTGACTGCAAGAAATTTAGTATTTTGAAGGAGGGGTGGTCGCTTACGAGAGGTTTGGACTATAGTGATTTGACTGCAAGAAATTTAGTATTTTGAAAAAGTGGTAGCTTAGGAGGGGTGGTCGCTTACGAGAGGTTTGGACTATAGTGATTTGACTGCAAGAAATTTAGTATTTTGAAAAAGTGGTCGCCTAGAAGAGGTGATCGCTTACGAAAGGTTTGGACTATAGTGATTTGACTGCAAGAAATTTGAAATTTTGAAAAAGTGGTCGCTTAGAAGAGGTGATCGCACATGGAAGTTCGACTGTACTCAAGTCGTTTAAATATTCCAGAAACAACCCCTCAAAGACTAAATCGTAGAAACACCCAGCCGTATTATACGACTTTTCGAGTATTTTTAATTATTTTTAACATAATTACTATTTAATTACTTTATTGTAATTTTTCCGGGTTGTTGCGGATAGGTTCCGGGGTGTTAGTTAGACGTTTGTATGGCCTTTTTGCTTTCTTGCTGTAGTAAGGCGGACTTTCTTTCAAGCAAAGACCTTTTAACACTGCGGCAGATTCTTTATTACGCGATACTTGTACAGTTTCTACGTTATTGTTTATTGTAATTTAGTGTTCAATTAGATTTTCTGGTTAGCATTTGATTTGAACTCCAGCGTAAAATTCATCACGGGTTTTTGAAGCGCCATTGATTCTCTGGTTCATTGTTTTCACTCTTGTTCTCGTGTCCTTTTGTACTTATCGCACTCCTCCTCGGATTTCTCAGTTATTAGAATTTTTTCTTTTTATTTAAGTTTGTATTTTCTTTTAAGACTTTTATAACAATTCCGTTATACTGTTTGAATCATGTTTCATTTTTGTCGGTTATTTTGTTTCTGCACGGCCGGCTTAAGATCCATTTAGCTGTCATACATGTCAATCATTTTCAGATTCACCTTTTTGCACGTACTTTCAGAAATTTAACTTTGCACTGGAAATTTCACTTTTCTGCACTATTTGGGATACATTGACATTTTCTAAATCAGAATGCAGAAGTTATTGTATGTAAAGTATTACTTTCAATATGATACTGTATGTATATGTAAATGACAGCATCAAAACTTACCAATGCCAAATCACTCCCTCCAAAGTCATTAAAATCCTGATGCAATTTTTCCCAACGCAAAAAGTACAAAAGAACGTTTGTGTAAGGGTAGAGTGGTGGATCCCAAGTGACGTTCATGTTAAATGTGTAATCATCGTTGATAGAGGCGAGACTGTAGGTGATATTCCTGACTTGTAGTTCCTCAGTTGGGGCGGCTGGAGGATCGACTGAAAAGCAATTTATTTTACAAGTCACAAAATGCTTTCAAACGAGCATTTCAAGTAATCTAGATCAATTCATTTCTCTTTCTAGTAGTTATGCCACACACGAGCACTATGTTGTACCACAAAACTAAATACTTTCTTGCGGCGTTATTTGTGGTTAAATATTTACGCTTTTCTAACCTACCTCAGGATTAAAAAAAAACATTTCGCATTTAAATCGTTCACTATTCTTGTTATCCCGTCTCAATTAAGGAGAAAGTCAATCATAGTGTGGTATCGTGCACTTATTTATAAGGCTCGACGCGGCTTTTCTCTTCCCCGCTAAAGCGTACAACCCACAAACGGGTATCTCAAACATAGCTTCTGTACGACGCGGTAAGGCACATCTGAATCAGTATAAAGTACAAAGTGGATCAGTTCAATCACACAATATATTTAGACATGTAATGTCATCTTACATCTGTAGCACTTTTCTTTTGGGTAATCGGTGATATTTGCACATCCTGTGAAGCAGTAAGATGACGTAACATGTTTAGTATAACTAAAAATACGAAAAAAGCAAGTCACACTCGAACACCTACCCCGCTGCCTGGCCAGTGCCTTACGCATGCGCACAGTCATATCACCCTGGAAGTGGCAGCCATGGACAGCTGTTTCGTCCCAGTTAGGACTCATCAGCATGGCATAGCCAGGCATGGTCTCACATAAGATCATCGACCCCGCCACTTTACTGCCAAGGCGGATGCAAGCATCTCTTTGTAGCAGGGTCGATGTTCGAGTGTGTCACTTGCTTTTTTCGTATTTTTAGTGTAACTAGCATTTTCTTAAACTGGATGGTTGCATTATAATAATTAAAAGTTTAATCCAGTGACCGACTATTGTCAGTGTCGCAATCTTGGCTACGAAGAGGTTGGATAATTGTGTAATTGTCTCTCAATCATGCTGCTCACTCTCGGTTTCTGTCAACTTAATTCAATACGTCACTCTTTCGTTTGGACACCCATATAATATGGACACATCGTGATAACGGACAGCTTCCTCGATCCCTGCGGAAAAGCTTTAGTGACTGAATTGCAATTTAAATTTTGGTGCAACGAGTTTGGGGGGGCGGGGGGATTGAAAAATGTTAGACCCTGAAAAAATTTTCGGCTCCTCGGACTTTAATTTTTTGTGAGAGAAAAGGGGGCCTCCTCTGGTTCTGCAATGGCTAGGCAAGCTAAAAATGCTTCATTCCGAATGCAATTTCATACATGAAAACAAAACGAAAGCGGAAACTTGGCTGCAAATTGACTATACGGTGTTTACATTACATTAATACATACCAGGGTACTCGAACGTAAGCGTTGTCCCTTTATTTGTGATGCAATTATTTAAAGCATACACCTGCAAAATCAAATGAAGTATTTGTATATATATTACCTGTAAATGTTTAATGTATAATATGTTACATAATTATTGCTTGGTCATAACATCTTTCATGAGAAAGATTAAACATGCATTATTTATTCCCGTGAAGGTTGGTTAAAAGCTTAGTATGTAAACGCTCTAATTTATCTTTTGCTTGATTGTTCTCGAAAAATGCTACTCATTTTATTCGAAAGACATACAGTTTCACTAAAGAACAGAGGCGTACGTGATAACTAGAGTATCGAAAATATCACTTCACATTTTTCTTCTGATCTTCTTCTGCCGGCTTCCTTTGTGTCTATTCAATTAGATTGTAACATCCTGTGACTTTGCCTTTGCGGATTCTGTTCTCTCGCTTCCGTTTTTGTAAAACCAAGACTTACTGATGTAACTCGGGGTTTCTTTTTCTTAAAGAACACATAAGCGTCACGAACTAGATGGCAGATATTTGATATTGCTTACTTGTTTTAATGATACCATCGAAAAAACTTCGTTTCTTTTTATAACGATGTTTAGTGTAACATTAATTCGTTTGCCTTACCGTTAATATGATAGAACATTTCTTTATTTTCTCAAAAATGTTAATAATTCCACTTGCATCATCCTGTAACAAAGTATGGAGTAAATTAAAATTTAGGAGGCAGATTTTTGCATTTATGGTAAAGTGGCTCTAGACGATATTATTGCACATAAGTTGGTCTTAACCATCTAATGCACTGCAGCACATGCAAACTCACACATCTGCCACCTTCAATCCGCGATTCTGATTGGTCGGTTGGGAATTCTAATAATCCCCAGCATAGTTCTGGACATATAAGGGAAGTTGCACGCTTCTACGTGATAAGCTTCTAATATATATATATATATATATATATATAGAATGAGTTGTAATTATCAAGCTTCCAACTCCAAATCTTGACTTGATTGTGCTTTATTGACCCTACGTTTCGGCCATCACGGCCTTCTTCAGGGGAGTTACAACTATGGTAAGGCTTGCGTAAACCGTTGGCTATTCAAAACTATAACGTGACATGTATGGCGTCTGTGATTGGTAGATAAACTAACAAAGTTATGCGCGCGCTAGAAAGTGCGCGCACAAATGTGGGTTAAATAAGCGTGCACTGAAACGCGCGCGTCTTAATGTGGCGTAGTAGGAAACAAATATATTAGTGTAAAATATAGATAGATTATCAATATAGTAACTAGGAAATGTATACCTAATATAAAAAGTATAAGTGTATCATAATATAGTTACTATATTGATAATCTATCTATATTTTACACTAATATATTTGTTTCCTACTACGCCACATTAAGACGCGCGCGTTTCAGTGCACGCTTATTTAACCCACATTTGTGCGCGCACTTTCTAGCGCGCGCATAACTTTGTTAGTTTATCTACCAATCACAGACGCCATACATGTCACGTTATAGTTTTGAATAGCCAACGGTTTACGCAAGCCTTACCATAGTTGTAACTCCCCTGAAGAAGGCCGTGATGGCCGAAACGTAGGGTCAATAAAGCACAATCAAGTCAAGATATGGAGTTGGAAGCTTGATAATTACAACTCATTCTACATTAACCTTTTCAAGCTACAAGATCGCACTTTACTAGAGTGATCCTCTGTCTTCGACAAGGCATACAGCATTGTTTGAGAGACCTGTCACAACACTATATATATATATATATATATATATATATATATATATACGCCTCAGCAATTTTAAAGTGTAATACGTTAACGGTGTTTTAGTCACCCTGAAGAAGACCACTAAATGTGGTCGAAATATAGGTGTCGGGAAAAAGTATTGGTTCGTCTTCATTTGTGACAAATTTATATATATATATATATATATATATAAGACAAATAAGTAATGGTTTGTCTTCATTTGTGTTAAATTTATATATATAACTACCAGTGGTAAAACTGAAGACTTCATCTGCTATAAAAGTGTTCGATGGTAGAACCAAAGCTGTGATGATTGCTTCATTAGAAGCATGAAACTCCGAGTAGCGATTAATGTTTTTTAACTATAGTCTGACTCCAGCAATTCATCTTTAGATATATAAAGTCTTCGGCTCACGAACATCCAATGAGTAAAGATTTGATCTTCATAATAAAAATGTACTTAAAATAAATGAAGACAAGATTTTAATTACAAAATTACAACAATAATACAATAATAGAAGTGATAACGAGACTAAACCAAAGGAAAACCACAAGTGCCACAAATATACTAATGAACTAAAACTTGTGGTTTTCCTTTGGGTTAGTCTCGTTATCACTTCAATTATTGTATTATTGTTGTAATTTTGCTTTTATTTTTGTTACGTAATTTATCAGTAGTTTAATGTTAAGTCATTGTTGTAACCGTATTTAAGTCTCATGTGTAATTGTCTGTACAACTGATGAATGTCGAGAGGCCGAAACGTTTTTTAACTAAATTTTTATATTTTTTATACCAAAAGTTGTTCATTTTCGGTCCTTTTTACTCAGCCTATATATATATATATATATATATATATATATATATATATATATATATATAGGCTGAGTAAAAAGGTTTACACAAACGGTGAACTCTTCAGCAGAAGGATCCAAAGATACGACGCCACCACGTGAATTTGTAGAGAAGTGTAATGAAAAACGATGGGGTGAACTTCTTACTGGTCCTGACAGGTTTTATAACGTTTCGTTAACCCCGTTATTATTCTATTCGCCAAGGTTTGTCATGTTCGTTTGGCCACCTGTAATAAATGCAATTTGCAGTATGTTGGTTCTACATCCACCGAATTTAAAGTCCGATTCAGAAACCACAAATCTAGCATGCTTAATAATAGGAGAACTTGTGAATTGGCGGTACATTTTAATAGTTCTGAACATGACATTTCACAAATTAGCTTTATTCTTATCGAACAAATTAGATCATTTTAAAATGCACTTCACCTTGACCAATTGTTGCTCACTAGGGAGGCTTATTGGACAACCCAATTGTTTACGCTCAATCCGCATGGCCTTAACAAGAGACGTGAATTTAGATCAAAACACCGAATTAACTATAATAATTAACGCACGTATCTTGCAAAAATAGGATTGTCTTTTTCTTTTCTTTGTTTTATTCTTTGGATTGTTTGTAGTTGTTTTTTGTTCGAACGTTCTGTCGGGAGCACTTGGTAAAGCCTGCCGCACACTTGAGGAAAGTGCTGAGCAAAATTCCTCGCGAGGCAGTTAGCTCAGCTGTTTCCGCAAGTGTGCGCTGGATTTTTGGTGAGTTTTTCGCCTCGCGAGGTCGTGAGTCAAATATCTGACGTGTTTGATATTTTTTGCCTCACGAGACAAATTCCTCATCGTGTGCGGGCGCTGCGAGAATCTGGCTGAGCCAAATTAATCGATTAGCCAATAAAATTGCATGGCAAGCTCACGTGATTTCAAGCTCGACATTCAAGATGGCGGACGACGAGATGTTAAAACTTCCAGTCGTAGCTCTTCTTATCCGTTTGTTTGTGGTCCACTCAGAGTATACAAAATGTAATATTACATTTGTATAACTGCAATTACTGTAATTGATATTGAAACAAAATTTTAATATCCACTTTTTCAGAATATTCTTAGGATATACACCTAATTGCAGTAATGTTGTCATAGGAAAATGAAAAATGAAAAAAGCCAAATAGGAATTAATTAGCTTAACCATCATTCACAGCGACATACGGCACAATTAAGCGTGCAGCGGCTATTGTTAATTTAAATTAAGCGTGCAGCGTGCGGCTATTGTTATTTGTGTGTCTAATTAATTCCTATTGGCCTTTTTCCATTTTTCGTTTTTTCATTTTTCATTTTTCTATGACAACGTTATTGTAATTAGGTGTAATTTAAATTTAGCATTTTATTAGATTTTAATACAGTAAACATGCAACATACAAGGCTGCATAGAACTCGACAAGTTTATCCTCTAGGATAACTTCGTTAACCATGACCACACTCCTGTCCGCCATCTTGAATATCGAGCTTGAAATCACGTGAGCTTGCCATGCAATTTTATTGGCTAATCGATTAATTTGGCTCATCCAGATTCTCGCAGCGCCCGCACACGATGAGGAATTTGTCTCGTGAGGCAAAAAATATCAAACACGTCAGATATTTGCCTCACGACCTCGCGAGGCGAAAAACTCACCAAAAATCCAGCGCACACTTGCGGAAACAGCTGAGCTAACTGCCTCGCGAGGAATTTTGCTCAGCACTTTCCTCAAGTGTGCGGCAGGCTTAAGACGTGCTGGTCCTGTCATTCCGACAATGACCTATATGATTATTCGGGGGCCCTCGATAGGGAGTTTGTAATGTTAGATTCCTCGCATATTTCGTACGTTTATTTGTTAACTATTCCTTTCATGTTGTAATTGTTTTTGTTAGCGTTACTCACTATTTCTCTGTTTCAATTTTTAATTAAGGTTTTTATCACATCATGTTTGTTATTTTTAGCATTAAATTTTCCTTGTAATTTAGTTCTTTTGTTATGTTACGTAACCTCGTTTTCTTTTGTTTTTGTAGCTTAACGTATATAAGTCACAACTTGTATAACTTTATCATTGTACATAGTTTTTAGTTTTTAGTTTTTAATTCTTAGCAATTTCTGAAAAAGGCCGAAGGCCGAAACGTTATAAAACCTGTCAGGACCAGTAAGAAGTTCGCCCCATCGTTTTTCATTACACTTCTCTACAAATTCACGTGGTGGCGTCGTATCTTTGGATCCTTCTGCTGAAGAGTTCACCGTTTGTGTAAACCTTTTTACTCAGCCTATATATATATATATATATATATATATATATATATATATATAGAAGTGATAACGAGACTAGACTAAAGGAAAACCACAAGTGCCACAAATATGCTAATGAACTACGGTAACATAACAATAGAAGGTATAATTACTAAAAAAGACAATCAAAAATATGATTATGATTATTATTGTCTTTTTTAGTAATTATACCTTCTATTGTTATGTTACCGTAGTTCATTAGCATATTTATGGCACTTGTAGTTTTCCTTTAGTCTAGTCTCGTTATCACTTTCATTATGGTATTGTTGTAATTTTGCTTTTATTTTTGTTACGTAATTTATCAGTAGTTTATTGTTAAGTCATTGTTGTAACCGTATTTAAGTCTCATGTGTAACTGTCTGTACAACTGATGAAGGTCGAGAGACATTTTTTTATACCAAAAGTTGTCCATTTTCGGTCTTTTTAACTTGTTTTTTATTATATCCACCGATTCCGGACTGTGAATCCATTATTGTGATCCTTTTGGTATGACATCTTTCGTTGGCTCAGGCAGCACCTTCAAAACCGTCTATATATATATATATATATATATATATATATATATATATATATATATATATATATATATATACAGCAGTGTGCAAAATTTTGAGCCCCCCCAAAAATATATCATTATATCCCTGCTCTCTAACAATGCTATATATCTGGATATAATGATATATTTTGGGGGGTTCAAAATTTTTGCCAACTGCTGTATATATATGTTCACTATTGTGTTCACTATTGGCATATTGCTTCGCTCACTGCTTGCAGTTTGAGCACTCTCGTGACTCCACAATGCAATCCAACAATGTGTAACCGTACATCCTGTGCCCAAGTTCAGGAGTTGCCATAAAGCCATTATGGTAACAACCGGGAGGGCACATTGTATATGTTGTAGTTCAATTTTACCCTTGGTTCAATTTGGATTTTCCATTGTTCTTTTCTATGCTAATATATGATAATGAATGTCAAACAAAAGGAAAATCCAAATTGAACCAAGGGTAAAATTGAACTACAACATATACATAAATATATATATATATATAGTAGAAACGTAGAGCTGGATTATTTGGACCAAGTCATTTAATTGCTACTCAGAGTTTCATGCTCCTCACGAAGCAATCATAAGGCAACTGCATACTTATTTATTGCTCTAGTCTAACTATTGAGTACTCTAATAGCCGATGAGGATTTCTATTCAATATTTGGTTATATATATATATATATATATATATATATATATATATATATATATATATATCAGAAGCTCACAACAGAGAAGCGATTAACTCGTTTCCGATGCTGGGGATTTTTAGCAAACGCGGGGAGTTTCTTGGTGTTGCGATCACCAAATGACGTAAAACAAAAGATTCAAAAGAAAGTAAACAATACCCACACCACAACACAAAAGCTAACCAACAATAATTTCCGCAACACCAAGAAACACCCCAAACGCGGGGAGCCAATCAGAATTTACTTCCTAATATGGAGTTCTAAAAGAAGCCTACTTCTACGCACCGTGGAAAAACATTACCGGCTGATCAGGTTTTTTTCAAGTCTTGTTTCATCTCTACCAAGTCACCACTAAAATGGCTTTTTAAAGAATTTCATGTGCAATATGGTAATGTATTTTACTTTTTCAAATGTAGTTTCAAATTAGAAAGATTGTTTAAGTCAGGTTTTTTTATGGTAGTAACAAAATATGAATTGTTTTTAACTTCACAAAGAGATTGAAGCGTACGGAAGAAGCGAAGCAAATTCTCATGATTCAGTACGCATGCCATGTGTTTTTCTGTTTTATTTTGAAAACAAAGGTGTTTTTACTCTCCTTTTCGCTTATAATTTATCGCTCAAACATACAATATTTCGTGTCTGACTTGAGCTTAGGGTTTTTCTTCCCAAATCGGTTGGAATAAAATTTGTTGTATAGATTTTGAAATATGAACGGCGGCGCGTTGTTTATAAATATTCAGCTCGCTGTATTTTAAACAGCCAACACTTTTTAAAACTTTTTAAAACCCATTCTTACCATGGTTTTTCTTTGTATATACTGTAATTTTTTTTCAAAGCGATTTTTGAGAGGAAATGAGCATACCAAATCAGTAAGTTTCAAACATGTTTATCTAGCTCTCGAGCCTGCTTGTTTGCCGAATTTATGATTTCGTACGAGAAAGTTCTGAGTTGTCCAGATTTCGCGGTGTTGAGCTTTTTTTCGTTCCTTACCCCGTCGTCATCTTCTTAGAACTACTAAAATATTCAATACTGTGAAAGTAAGCTGTCCATATTTCGCGAAGCGCTTGAAGTTTCCTCGAAGTTTTCTTGCCGATTTGAGCGGCCGCGCGTACGCGCGTGGAGCTGAAAACCACCTTCAATATAAGGGCAAAAATTCAATCCGCGATTCTGATTGGTCGGTTGGGAATTCTAATAATCCCCAGCATAGTTCTGAACATATAGGGGAAGTTTCTTAGATTTTTGTCACCAAATATATCATTTTTTATCTCAACTCAAGCCGCTTTAATCATAAATTATACTACTTTAAGCAGTTTTTCGTCCATTTGTCATTTCTGTATTTTTAGGTTCTTTCTCTTTCATGTACTTAGGTTGTGTAAATGTGTTTAAGTGTTAGTTTTCTTACAAATGTAATATTGACAAAAATAAATAAAATACAAAAAAAAATATAGGGGAAGTTACACGCTTCTACGTGATAAGCTTCTGATATATATATATATATATACCGTTATGCTCTCTTGCTCTCTTGATATATCATATATATATATATATATATATATATATATTTCGGTTAATATATATATAGATAGGCAGAGCCTAACAGGAACAGAAAGCCGATGATAAACTTAACTGAGGTGAAAGGTCGGAAGCACAAGAATTAAGATTGACGACCGGGCTATTTTTCAATTTTAGCAATTCTCAAAAGCAGAATTACGCGACCGTCTGCACAGTACATTTAGACAGTACACAAGTTCACAAAAACAACTTTTTTTCCCTCTAGAATAACTAGTACGACTAATTTCCAAATAAAATACACCTGTTGCTTATCAAAAATTGCCCGAGAAACTGATTTGGAAATCAAAATTGCAAAAAATACACAAACGTATTCGCATTTGGCCACGCGAGTGAAGTTAGAACTATAAAATCCAAGTCTTGTTTTGTTTACACAGAATCGCTTTTCAACCTATGTAATGAATGAACAAACACATAAAAATGGACAACACAATATTTTTTCGAAAAATTTTATTCAAATCTCCATAAGTTTATGTTTAAAAGCAAAACATTTATAGCGCATCGAGGCCGAGCTGTCTTCGATGAAAGAAATCAAAACGACTGAATTTGAGCACGTTTTATAAACAATTCTCCAAAACTAGCGAGAACACAAAGAAAAAGTCAATCACAGATTGATATCAACATAAATTCCCATCGAAAAATGTACTTTGTTTTACCTTTAAGTCTCTCCACTGCTTGGAAATTCTTTAAATCTTCGCTGCTTCAGTTCTGAAACCCGAAGAGGCGAACATCTCTCCGCATTGCTCACACATTGATAAAAACGTATGAAGTTCCTCGAAGCAAGATTTTATTCCTGAAAGCTCTTCTTTTTCCACTATAGCGGCTTCTGAGTATTCCTTTAATTAGTATCCCTGTCTTGAGTAGCCGAAACCGCGAAAAAAATGCAGGAAAATAACGACGCTTAGTAAACACAGCAAAACATCAAAGTGTTTTCTCAGCTGACGTGACATTCGGCCGTGTAACCGCGCGAAAAACAAAGCCTCGCTTTGGTTTCAAAATTGCTAAGATCCGGGATGTTGTCCGGCGTCATACGCGCATGTTTTTCGACGTCATACGCGCCCGCAAGCTAGCCCTGCCCAACGGCGGCGGGGCGGCCGGCGGCGGGCGGCACACGGACCGACGCGCCCGCGAAACATTCCGCTAGCCATGACCATGAAAAATGACGGGCATAGGTTCTATGAGTATGGCGCTCCGCAGCGGGCCTTCGGCCCGCGAGAGCTCCGCTATAAAAATACTTTCAAAGTATTACACCTTTAGTTTTTTAATAGATTATAGACAGAAACTGTCCAAAAAACTGACCAATCACTGTCTAGAGTGTTTATAGCCTATGACATTACAGCTGAAATATTTGTGTGACTTTGCAGATGACAACGATCCTTTCAGGACTACTCACATTCTATTGACTATTGAGACTACTTGGTTAAAACCATTTACTACATTTACAAGCCACATCCTCTAATGATGTCCTCTGATGCCGCCATATTAGATCGACTATACGTATACGTATATAGTTTTGGAAACTTTCAAATCTAGTTGATGTGAAATAGAACATTACCTTTCAAATGATTCCTTTCAAATGAGATATCGTATGTGGTATATCGGTTAATACTTTCTACTTTAATTTGACTGTGGCTTGCGCTATCTGGATGATATCTGCCTCATTGATTTTTATGATATAGATCGAGACGACTCACCCCATCCTTTATCGTTGTTTGTATATAGTCATGCTGATGACATGGTCCTTCCGATGACCAGTAAATGGCGTAGTTTGAAATTCCACGTGAGTCTTTTTTGTAATAAAGGAAAGAGAAAAAAGAACACAATGACTCAAAAAAGTAGCGGCCTAAAGAAAATTGAGACGGGAGGTGTGAACATTTCTTAGATATAGCCGGAAAAGGCGATTTTAGTCCGTTTATAAGAGAATAAAATTTGTGGCAAGTTTTTTTGTTCGAGAAAGAAGTTCAGCTTTCCAGATTACCGTACTTTGTTGTGGATGCGTGTCATCAAAGCGAGGATTCAATGCGTGAATTGCAAGCCCACGCACGACATGTCCAAACGCTTTGAATTTCAGATTTGTTGAGAATGTGATTGCATAGTTTTTGGTTATTCTTCCATTTCTCAAGAGGATGAAATTTACTCCCAGAGTCAATCCTAAAATCAAGTAGTTTGGTTCTGACTTTTGAGTCTGTGGATGAATCAAAGCGCGACTTCTGTATAAAAGTGACCAAGAAAGAAAACTTGTCTCTTTACAGCTAAAGAGTGGAAAAAACAAAATTCCCGTTATAGCTATTTGAGAACGTAACATTTCAACTTAGAGTAAAGCTGACATTTTCTTTTCTTGCTTTTCCGTGCGATTGCATGGTTGTTACATAGTTAATAAAGTGCCATGGTTATGAAACCTGAGAAATGTCTTTGTTTGATGTTTTTGTTATCGTTTTTTCGGCCTTGACCGTGCACAACACAACAAGCAACTGACCAATAGAAATGGTGCTATAAAGTTATTTGTGCATGGTCGTCAATACGGTTCAACATAAATTGTAGTTTCTTTGTTTCATAACCAGTCCCTTGATTAACTATGATTGTTATTATTCAAGTGGTCCCGTTACAGAAAACGAATCGTTGGGGGTAATAATTTAAACGAAAGCTGCTGAGCTGTACTTTCCTGTGGTGTTGTTTATTATGCTGTACAAGGTGGATCTTACGTCTAATCAGTCTGTGGATGAAATCTTACAGTGTTGACTAATCAAAAGAAAGCAATTGAGCCATGAGCACTTTCGTGTGGTGGTATTTATTATGCTGCACTGAAGGTCGCTCTAACGTTTGAGTTTGTGGGCAAAATAATTATTTAAGTGTGACCGTTTAATTAAAAGCTAATGAATCGTACTGTACATACCTGCTGGTGGAGCCCAAGCCGCGGTCAGCTTAAGCATAGTTCCAGAAGGTCTACTGCTATCGTATACAATACTTGTAACAGTTATGTTGCTGACTGGTTGAGGCATGAGTGGAGCTACAAAATAAAGAACGATCCCCAGCAATCTTGGTTAATAAGAGATTTATTTAATACGTGACTAAAAAATGTGAAGAAAAAAAACATGATCATGATCCGGAAATTACCCGGTTTGATACTTGCAAAATATCGGGCAGGCAAATAACAATTGTGATTGGCTGATTTTAGTTATCGGTCCTCTCCACTGTCTTAGTCGTAAAATAATAAGGAGTAAGGAAGGATTTGGGACGAAGTTTAAAGCTCACAATATAAGGAAAGTATAGCAAATAGGTATTTGACAGTATGATAAGACTGAATTATAAGACAAGATGAGTTACAAGCTGATTGCCTCTTATATAGTTGGTGGCTTGATAAGATACTTCATCATCATTATCATCATCATTCCTCTTCGTTCAATACCCAGGGCAATGTTGCCTCTTTCCAGATCATACAAAATGGGATTCTGCATAATTTTGTAACTCTACTTGGACGACCTCGCTTACGTTTGCCTTTTAAATGGGGTTCCAGTCAACCCGGGAGTCAAAAGCCTGGCGTGTGAAATTGGGCCGATCCCAGTCCAGGGTATATCCAATTTATATCCATCGGTGATCAATAATGGTGTCTATATGGGGCTCTTTTGTGTTCTACTCACAGTTCCTTCTTTGATTTTTGGGTTGGTTTGACATTCGGTCAGACGCAACATTTGCTGCACGAAATTTCTATTAGGAATGAATACTTTACAATAACTTACTTATATTTTCAGTTGTTTTTGCCCCATAACTGATAGATGAATTTTCTGTCAGGACCGCTACGTGGAATTTGTAGTATATGCCATCGAAGGATGATCGAGGAAAGAAGCCCCCAGCATCTTGTAACCCGCGTTTTGATACTCCAGCGCACAGTGACGACGTCTCTAGAGTCGCGCGAGGAACGGTAAATACCTAAGATATAAAAAATGATCAACAAAAATTATAAAGGAGAGAAGTTAAATAAAAAAATATATAGGCGAACATTTTCAGAAATCACCTAATCAAAATGGTCTCTTAACCCTATTCAGTCAGGGCCGCGTTTTGGTCTTCTGGGACCGGGGGCAGCGGCGGAGGAAAGTTAAAAAATTTTCCGTTTCAACGTTAATAAAATCAGAAGATTCAAATTGTGGTTAAACGTCGCATATCACGAACAAAAATCTGTCACATCAAAACGTTCCCAGATTGATTTCAGAAATGATCACTAAGTATGGTAGGTATAAGTTAAATGCTTCTAAAGCAAACGTAAAAACTTTGCTAAAACCTTAAGCTGTAAGAATAAAAGTTGTTTGTTACATGTAGGTAGCACTTAAAGCTGTAACAATGATAAAATCCAATTATTATTACAGGCAACCGAAACGGGATAAAATTCGCCAAAGATCTTTGCGCGATTGGCCGAATTTATACTAGAGACGGATTATCCCTCTAGACGAATTATCCGTCAGACGAGTAATTCGTCTTAGGATAAATCCGAGAGACGAATTCAGACGAATTTTAGAGGAAATTTATCCGAAAAGACTTGGCATGAATCATAAACAAAATGGCTTCCATGTCTCTTTTCTCAAACTCTTCAACCCTTCTTGGATTTCCTCAAATATCTTTTCGTTTGAGGAATTTTTTTAACGCCAGACGTTCGAGAATCGCAGCCCATCCTACAGTATAATTACTTCCTCTATTTTCTAGATAAAATAAAATCTCCGCAAAAAAAATTGGTATGTTCATTTGTCCACGCTAGCTTTTTTTGAAACTGGGAGGGACTGCTTTTTTTCCCTTTTTTTATTTTTTGCCGTTTTAATGGAACTTGGTTTTGTTGTGGACGCCATTTTGAAAATTATATCCCAAGAAACCTTGCGAATGAATAGATTCCAGTCTCCTTCAAGTCAAAACTGAGTGGAAATCCGTCTTCGTTTTCCTTCTAGGTATAAATTTAGAGACGAATTATTCGTCTGTCAGCACGTCTTATAGATGTCTTATAGACGTGCTGACAGACGAATCAAGCGAAGACGAATTTTGGCTCATAATTCGTCTTAGTACCGGATTTATATCTAGACGAATTATCCGTCTCAGACGGATAATTCGTCTCAGACGGTTAATTCGTCTCTAGTATAAATTCGGCAATTCAGGTCTCGCCGCATTAAACTTTCAATACTTTCTACGACTAAATTCTACAAAAGCCGACACCTCGAACTTTTAAAACTTCTGAACCTTTAAATATGTTGTTCTTTTAGGACGTTAAATTGATGAAAAATTGACTGAAGAAGATCACACAAGAGGATAATAAAGGCCATTGCGTAACAACCGCGTGGGCTTAGAATATCTTTGCTCTCCTCGGGTGACCTAGCCAATGAACAGGCCTTTTGGTTCGGACAGGGCGAAAAGAAATTTGGCCTTCAACTTATAAGGGATATAAGGGGGTACCCAGACATTTCAAAAGAAGAAAGGTCGAATTAAATTTATATTCGAATATTTAGCAGCGTGCAGTATACACATGCTCCACAAAGGGAGCCTATTTTTTAAAGCTATTAAATTTATTATTACTTTGACCTGAAGTAATAAAGAAAAGCAAACAGTTTAATAAGTCGTCACTAACAAGTACAAGTAACCTAGCGCTTACGGCTGTTTAAGCCTTAGTGCAGTGGTTGATAAAATGTATGCTGCACATCAAACACGCAATTGACTAGTTCCAAAACCTCTGAGATAATCAATATATTCCTTTTATAAAGGGGCGGGGGATAACTGAATTTTTAATTTTCAACGAACAGAAAGTAAAAAACGAGTTTGATGGCAAACGTTTTTAGGAGTCAACTAAACATGATCAAACAGCAACATTCATGCGTTTTTGTCAACTCTTAAGTAAGTAAGCAAGCAAGCAAGCAAGCAAGCAAGCAAGCAAGCAGGCAAGCAAGCAAGCAAGCAAGCAAGCAAGCAAGCAAGCAAGCAAGCAAGCAAGCAAGCAAGCAAGCAAGCAAGCAAGCAAGCAAGCAAGCAAGCAAGTAACCTTTATTTAAACACGATGGGTGTTAAAGCTAAAAGGCTTGTGGGGTCGTGCACTATATTACAAGCTATTACATTACGAACTATTTACATCTAAAATAACTATAATTAAAATACTAAATACAATAAGCGACTATAGTTTAGAGATAGTGGTCTCATCGAGTTTTATTCTGCTTAAAGTTTCATAAGAATCAACGAAAGTTCAAACTCTCAATGATCTTTCATTGAACGCAAGTTATCATGTGTTCGGCCTGAATGAGCTTTCAAAGTTTGAACTCTCCCGACTTATGATCTTGTAGTTTCTCGTTTCGTTTGTCCCAGTTTCAGTTAAAATTGAGGAAAACTTGAATAAATATTTCTTTCTAGACTCATGTACAGAACCTTGATATAAATAATACATAAACAATAACCGCCTTATTTTTTAATCCAACTGGAGGTTATTGTTCTTGTTATCCTTCAAATACTTTTTTACAAGGCCTCTAAAAATCAAAATAATTCTGTTGGCGTTCAAACATATTTCTAGTCTGTTCAATTCAATTTAGCAATATTTGAGACGAAAACTGAACGTGAACTTATAACGCAAATTTTGAAAAATGGGGAGTATGGGTGGGGAAATTATCGGAAATTTCCCAGTTTTGGCTGCGTCACGTGATCTGTTTAGACCAATCGCACAGAGCAAAATATTTCATGGATTAGCGCGTGAATACATACGTTTTTCATAACGTAACGTTGTTCATTGATTATGACCTGATAATCGAATACGCTTTTTAGACACTAAACATAGAAAGTTATCGAAGGAATACGTACATTTCTAAAGAAATCGGGTCCTTGTTCCCAATCCCCTGTTAATTCCGTCACAACCATATACACAGGGATAGCACTCGTGTTCTTCACAGGCTCCCATTGAAGCGTGATTGAAGTGAAAGTCCTGTTTGTAACTGTTGGTATGCCTGGCGTTGGTGTTGTGGAGCCATCTCCAGTTAGTATTGAAGAGAAGTTTTTTAAATGCGTCAAAAACCTGCAGCTTGCTTCACAACTACTTGAATTATTCTGCAAATAAAAGCCGGAAAGCCAGAACAAATTATGGAATTTTCAACATACGATTTCAGGGTGCTAAAGTCTGGAATGATATAAGTGATGACATGAAGCTTCTTCCTCTGAAACGTTTTAAAAAAAATCTAAAGGTAATTCTTCTTGAAAACTTTTAAAAAATTTAAAATGTTCACGATAATTCTTCTGGCCTTTCGTTGTCTTGGCATTTGTTTTCTTAACTTTTTTTGTTCTCTCT
>JAJLRJ010000006.1:16693638-16751640 GCA_024195265.1 Dendrophyllia cribrosa | reverse complement strand
ATGTCCACAATTATAGCGAAGGAAATCGACATTTCTTTTATGCCTTATACAGTCACTTACCTCCTGTAGGACAGCCTCGGGCAAATGTCCATATGATGTCACAGGAAGCATCCTCTTCGGCTGTTATGACACCTGAACTTCCTGACCTGTATATACAGTCTTCTCATAAGAAGGAAGTTATAATGCAAGCCACAGTTTACCTATGTGTTGATAAGAGACTCTTTTCTTAGCAGCTTCACCGATATAGCAAACGGTTTGAATGCAACTAAAGTCTCAAATTTCCCTCCCTTGCTTTGTTTGTTTGCAAACTACAATGGTTGAAGAGCAACTTCAGAATTGTTCAGCAGGGACCATGGTTTTGAATACCATTACAAATTGCAACTTTTTATAGAGATCTGTAAGTGCACTGTTGAAGCAAAGATCATGGGTTTCATTCCCATTGAAGACTTGATATGTCCACAATTATAGCGAAGGAAATCGACATTTCTTTTATGCTTATACAGTCACTTACCTCTTGTAGGACAGTCTTGGGCAAATCTCCATACAATGTCACAGGAAGCGTCTTCTTTGGCTGTTATGACACCTCGACCTTCCTGACCTGTATAAACAGTCTTCTCAAGAACAAGGAAGTTATAATGCAAGCCACAGTTTACCTATGTGTTGATCAGAGTCTCTTTTCTCAGTAGCTTCACCGATATAGCAAACGGTTTGAATGCAACTAAAGTCACATTTTCCTCCTGTGCTTTGTTTGTTTGCAAACTGCATTGTTTGAAGAGCACTTTCAGAATTCTTCAGCACGTTCCATGGTTTTGAATGCCATTACAAATTGCAACTTTTGATAGAGACCAGTATGTGTACCGTTAAAGCAAAGAACATGGGTTTCATTCCCATTGAAGACTCGATATGTCCACAATTATAGCGAAGGAAATCGACATTTCTTTTATGCTTATACAGTCACTTACCTTTTGTAGGACAGCCTCGGGCAAAAGTCCATATGATGACACAAGAAGCGTCTTCTTCGGCTGTTATGGCACCTGGAACTTCCTGACCTGTATAAACAGTCTTCTCAAGAACAAGGAAGTTAAAATGCAAGCCACAGTTTACCTATGTGTTGATCAGAGTCTCTTTTCTCAGTAGGTTCACCGATATAGCAAACGGTTTGAGTGCAACTAAAGTCTCGCAATTTCCTCCTGTGCTTTGTTTGTTTGAAAACTACACTGTTGGAAGAGAAACTTAAGAATTGTTGAGTATGCACAATGGTTTTGAATACCATTACAAATTGCAACTTTTAATAGAGACCAGTAGGTGCACCGTTAAAGCAAAGATCATGGGTTTCATTCCCATTAAAGACTGGATTTGTCTACAATTATAGCGAAGGAAATCGATTTTTCTTTTATGTTTGTACAGTCACTTACCTATTGCAGGACAGTCTTGGGCAAATCTCCATACAATGTCACAGGAAGCGTCTTCTTTGGCTGTTATGACACCTCGAACTTCCTGACCTGTATAAACAGTCTTCTCAAGAACAAGTAAGTTATAATGCAAGCCACAGTTTACCTATGTGTTGATCAGAGTCTCTTTTCTCAGTAGCTTCACCGATATAGCAAACGGTTTGAATGCAACTAAAGTCACATTTTCCTCCTGTGCTTTGTTTGTTTGCAAACTGCAATGTTTGAAGAGCACTTTCAGAATTCTTCAGCACGTTCCATGGTTTTGAATGCCATTACAAATTGCAACTTTTGATAGAGACCAGTATGTGTACCGTTAAAGCAAAGAACATGGGTTTCATTCCCATTGAAGACTCGATATGTCCACAATTATAGCGAAGGAAATCGACATTTCTTTTATGCTTATACAGTCACTTACCTTTTGTAGGACAGCCTCGGGCAAAAGTCCATATGATGACACAAGAAGCGTCTTCTTCGGCTGTTATGACATCTGGAACTTCCTGACCTGTATAAACAGTCTTCTCAAGAACAAGGAAGTT
The DNA here is from genome assembly GCA_024195265.1 of Dendrophyllia cribrosa. Classification (NCBI taxonomy): domain Eukaryota; kingdom Metazoa; phylum Cnidaria; class Anthozoa; order Scleractinia; family Dendrophylliidae; genus Dendrophyllia; species Dendrophyllia cribrosa. The sequence goes on along the minus strand of JAJLRJ010000006.1, from coordinate 16,749,653 downwards.
AAAATGCAAGCCACAGTTTACCTATGTGTTGATCAGAGTCTCTTTTCTCAGTAGCTTCACCGATATAGCAAACGGTTTGAGTGCAACTAAAGTCTCGCAATTTCCTCCTGTGCTTTGTTTGTTTGAAAACTACACTGTTGGAAGAGAAACTTAAGAATTGTTGAGTATGCACAATGGTTTTGAATACCATTACAAATTGCAACTTTTAATAGAGACCAGTAGGTGCACCGTTAAAGCAAAGATCATGGGTTTCATTCCCATTAAAGACTGGATTTGTCTACAATTATAGCGAAGGAAATCGATTTTTCTTTTATGCTTGTACAGTCACTTACCTATTGCAGGACAGTCTTGGGCAAATCTCCATACAATGTCACAGGAAGCGTCTTCTTTGGCTGTTATGACACCTCGAACTTCCTGACCCGTATAAACAGTCTTCTCAAGAACAAGTAAGTTATAATGCAAGCCACAGTTTACCTATGTGTTGATCAGAGTCTCTTTTCTCAGTAGCTTCACCGATATAGCAAACGGTTTGAATGCAACTAAAGTCTCACATTTTCCTCCTGTGCTTTGTTTCTTTGCAAACTGCAATGTTTGAAGAGCAACTTCAGAATTGTTCAGCACGTTCCATGGTTTTGAATACCATTACAAATGGCAACTTTTGATAGACACCAGTATGTGTACCGTTAAAGCAAAGATCATGGGCTTCATTCCCATTGAAGACTCGATATGTCCACAATTATAGCGAAGGAAATCGACTTTTCCTTTATGCTTATACAGTCACTTACCTCTTGTAGGACAGCCTCGGGAAATGTCCATATCATGTCACAGGAAACATCATCTTTGGCTGTTATGACACCTGGAACTTTCTGACCTGTATAAACAGTCTTCTCAAGAACAAGGAAGTTATAATGCAAGCCACAGTTTACCTATGTGTTGATCAGAGTCTCTTTTCTCAGTAGCTTCACCGATATAGCAAACGGTTTGAATGCAACTAAAGTCTCACATTTTCCTCCTGTGCTTTGTTTGTTTGCAAACTACAATGTTTGAAGAGCAACTTTAGAATTGTTCAGCACGTTCCATGGTTTTGAATACCATTACAAATTGCAACTTTTTATAGAGATCTGTAAGTGCACTGTTGAAGCAAAGATCATGGGTTTCATTCCCATTGAAGACTCGATATGTCCACAATTATAGCGAAGGAAATCGACATTTCTTTTATGCTTATACAGTCACTTACCTCTTGTAGGACAGTCGTGGGCAAATCTCCTTTCAATGTCACAGGAAGCGTCTTCTTTGGCTGTTATGACACCTCGACCTTCCTGACCTGTATAAACAGTCTTCTCAAGAACAAGGAAGTTATAATGCAAGCCACAGTTTACCTATGTGTTGATCAGAGTCTCTTTTCTCAGTAGCTTCACCGATATAGCAAACGGTTTGAATGCAACTAAAGTCTCACATTTTCCTCCTGTGCTTTGTTTCTTTGCAAACTGCAATGTTTGAAGAGCAACTTCAGAATTGTTCAGCACGTTCCATGGTTTTGAATACCATTACAAATTGCAACTTTTTATAGAGATCTGTAAGTGCACTGTTGAAGCAAAGATCATGGGTTTCATTCCCATTGAAGACTCGATATGTCTACAATTATAGCGAAGGAAATCGACATTTCTTTTATGCTTATACAGTCACTTACCTCTTGTAGGACAGCCTCGGGCTAATGTCCATATGATGTCACAGGAAGCGTCTTCTTCGGCTGTTATGACACCTGGAACTTCCTGACCTGTATAAACAGTCTTCAAAAAAACAAGGAAGTTATAATGCAAGCCACAGTTTACCTATGTGTTGATCAGAGTCTCTTTTCTCAGTAGCTTCACCGATATAGCAAACGATTTGAATGCAACTAAAGTCTCACATTTTCCTCCTGTGCTTTGTTTGTTTGATAACTACACTGTTGGAAGAGTAACTTAAGAATTGTTGAGTGGGGACCATGGTTTTGAATAGCATTACAAATTGCAACTTCTGTTAGAGGCTAGTAGGTGCACCGTTAAAGCAAAGATTATGGGTTTCATTGTAGAGGTAGTCACTTACCTCTTGCAGGCAAGCCTCGGGCAAATCTCCATACGATGTCACAATAAGCGTCTTCTTTGGATGTTATGACACCTGGAACTTCCTGACCTCCATAAACAGTCTTCTCAAGAACAAGGAAGTTAGAATGCAAGCCACAGTTTACCAATGTGTTGATGGGTCTCTTTTCTCAGTAGCTTCACCGATATAGCAAACGTTTTCAATGGAACTAAAGTCTCACATTTTCCTCCTGTGCTTTGTTTGCTTGAAAACTACTCTGTTGTTAGGGTAACTTCAGAATTGTTGAGCAGGGTCCATGGTTTTAAATGCGATTACTGTTCGTCCTTTACAACTTTTGGTGAACCCGGTACGGTCACCGTTAACAGCAGAGATCATGGGTTTGATTCCCATTAAAGACTTGATATGTCCACAATTATAGCGAAGGAAATCGATTTTTCTTTTATTCTTATACAGTCACTTACCTCTTTTAGGACAGCCTGGGGCAAATCTCCATACGATGTCACAAGAAGCGTGTTCTTTGGCTGTTATGACACCTCGACCTTCCTGACCTGTATAAACAGTCTTCTCAAGAACAAGGAAGTTATAATGCAAGCCACAGTTTAACTATGTGTTGATCAGAGTCTCTTTTCTCAGTAGCTTCACCGATATAGCAAACGGTTTGAATGCAACTAAAGTCTCACATTTTCCTTCTGTGCTTTGTTTGTTTGCAAACTGCAATGTTTGAAGAGCACTTTCACAATTGTTCGGCACGTTCCATGGTTTTGAATAGCATCACAAATTGCAACTTTTGATACCAGTATGTGTACCGTTAAAGCAAAAAACATGTGTTTCATTCCCAGTAAAGACTCGATATGTCCACAATTATAGCGAAGGAAATCGACATTTCTTTTATGCTTATACAGTCACTTACCTCTTGTAGGACAGCCTCGGGCAAATGTCCACATGATGTCACAGGAAGCATCTTCTTCGGCTGTTATGACACCTGGAACTTCCTGACCTGTATAAACAGTCTTCTCAAGAACAAGGAAGTTATAATGCAAGCCACAGTTTACCTATGTGTTGATAAGAGACTCTTTTCTCAGTAGCTTCAACGATATAGCAAACGGTTTGAATGCAACTAAAGTCTCACATTGTCCTCCTGTGCTTTGTTTGTTTGAAAACTACACTGTTGGAAGAGAAACTTAATAATTGTTGGGTATGCTCAATGGTTTTAAATACCATTACAAATTGCAACTTTTAATAGAGACCAGTAGGTGCACCGTTAAAGCAAAGATCATGGGTTTCATTCCCATTAAAGACTGGATATGTCCACAATTATAGCGAAGGAAATCGACATTTCTTTTATGCTTATACAGTCACTTACCTCTTGTAGGACAGTCTTGGGCAAATCTCCATACAATGTCACAGGAAGCGTCTTGTTTGGCTGTTATGACACCTCGACCTTCCTGACCTGTATAAACAGTCTTCTCAAGAACAAGGAAGTTATAATGCAAGCCACAGTTTACCTATGTGTTGATCAGAGTCTCTTTTCTCAGTAGCTCCACCGATATAGCAAACGGTTTGAATGCAACTAAAGTCTCACATTTTCCTCCTGTGCTTTGTTTGTTTGCAAACTGCAATGTTTGAAGAGCAACTTTAGAATTGTTCAGCACGTTCCATGGTGTTGAATACCATTACAAATTGCAACTTTTTATAGAGATCTGTAAGTGCACTGTTGAAGCAAAGATCATGGGTTTCATTCCCATTGAAGACTCGATATGTCCACAATTATAGCGAAGGAAATCTACATTTCTTTTATGCTTATACAGTCACTTACCTCTTGTAGGACAGTCTTGGGCAAATCTCCATACAATGTCACAGGAAGCGTCTTCTTTGGCTGTTATGACACCTCGACCTTCCTGACCTGTATAAACAGTCTTCTCAAGAAGAAGGAAGTTATAATGGAAGCCACAGCTTACCTATGTGTTGATCAGTCTCTTTTCTCAGTAGCTTCACCGATATAGCGAACGGTTTGAATGCAACTTAAGTCTCACATTTTCCTGCTGTGCTTTTTTTTTTTGCAAACTGCAATGTTTGAAGAGCAACTTCAGAATTGTTCAGCACGTTCCATGGTTTTGAATACCATTACAAATTGCAACTTTTGATAGAGACCAGTATGTGCACCGTTAAAGCAAAGATCATGGGCTTCATTCCCATTGGAGACTCGATATGTCCACAATTATACGGAAGGAAATCGACTTTTCCTTTATGCTTATACAGTCACTTACCTCTTGTGGGACAGCCTCGAGAAATGTCCATATCATGTCAAAGGAAGCATCTTCTTTGGCTGTTATGACACCTGGAACTTCCTGACCTGTATAAACAGTCTTCTCAAGAACAAGGAAGTTATAATGCAAGCCACAGTTTACCTATGTGTTGATCAGAGTCTCTTTTCTCAGTAGCTTCACCGATATAGCAAACGGTTTGAATGCAACTAAAGTCTCACATTTTCCTCCTGTGCTTTGTTTGTTTGAAAACTACACTGTTGGAAGAGAAACTTAAGAATTGTTGAGTATGCACAATGGTTTTGAATACCATTACAAATTGCAACTTTTAATAGAGACCAGTAGCTGCACCGTTAAAGCAAAGATCGAGGGTTTCATTCCCATTAAAGACTGGATTTGTCCACAATTATAGCGAAGGAAATCGATTTTTCTTTTATGCTTATACAGTCACTTACCTCTTGCAGGACAGCCTTGGGCAAATCTCCATACAATGTCACAGGAAGCGTCTTCTTTGGCTGTTATGACACCTGAACTTCCTGACCTGTATAAACAGTCTTCTCAAGAACAAGGAAGTTATAATGCAAGCCACAGTTTACTTATGTGTTGATAAGAGTCTCTTTTCTCAGTAGCTTCACCGATATAGCAAACGGTTTGAATGCCACTAAAGTCTCAAATTTCCCTCCTTTGCTTTGTTTGTTTGCAAACTACAATGTTTGAAGAGCAACTTCAGAATTGTTGAGCAGGGTCCATTGTTTTGAATATTATTACAAATTGCAACTTTTTATAGAGATCTGTAAGTGCACACTTGAAGCAAAGATCATGGGTTTCATTCCCATTGAAGACTCGATATGTCCACAATAATAGCGAAGGAAATCGACATTTCTTTTATGCTTATACAGTCACTTACCTCTTGTAGGACTGTCTTGGGCAAATCTCCATACAATGTCACAGGAAGCGGCTTCTTTGGCTGTTATGACACCTCGAGCTTCCTGACCTTTATAAACAGTCTTCTCAAGAACAAGGAAGTTATAATGCAAGCCACAGTTTACCTATGTGTTGATCAGAGTCTCTTTTCTCAGTAGCTTCACCGATATATCAAACGGTTTGAATGCAACTATAGTCTCACATTTTCCTCCTGTGCTTTGTTTCTTTGCAAATTGCAATGTTTGTAGAGCAACTTCAGAATTGTTCAGCACGTTCCATGGTTTTGAATACCATTACAAATTGCAACTTTTTATAGAGATCTTTAAGTGCACTGTTGAAGCAAAGATCATGGGTTTCATTCCCATTGAAGACTCGATATGTCTACAATTATAGCGAAGGAAATCGACATTTCTTTTATGCTTAAACAGTCACTTACCTCTTGTAGGACAGCCTCGGGCAAATGTCCATATGATGTCACAGGAAGCGTCTTCTTCGGCTGTTATGACACCTGGAACTTCCTGACCTGTATAAACAGTCTTCAAAAGAACAAGGAAGTTATAATGCAAGCCACAGTTTACCTATGTGTTGATCAGAGTCTCTTTTCTCAGTAGCTTCACCGATATAGCAAACGATTTGAATGCAACTAAAGTCTCACATTTTCCTCCTGTGCTTTGTTTGTTTGATAACTACACTGTTGGAAGAGTAACTTAAGAATTGTTGAGTGGGGACCATGGTTTTGAATAGCATTACAAATTGCAACTTCTGTTAGAGGCTAGTAGGTGCACCGTTAAAGCAAAGATTATGGGTTTCATTGTAGAGGTAGTCACTTACCTCTTGCAGGCAAGCCTCGGGCAAATCTCCATACGATGTCACAATAAGCGTCTTCTTTGGATGTTATGACACCTGGAACTTCCTGACCTCCATAAACAGTCTTCTCAAGAACAAGGAAGTTAGAATGCAAGCCACAGTTTACCTATGTGTTGATGGGTCTCTTTTCTCAGTAGCTTCACCGATATAGCAAACGTTTTCAATGGAACTAAAGTCTCACATTTTCCTCCTGTGCTTTGTTTGCTTGAAAACTACTCTGTTGTTAGGGTAACTTCAGAATTGTTGAGCAGGGTCCATGGTTTTAAATGCGATTACTGTTCGTCCTTTACAACTTTTGGTGAACCCGGTACGGTCACCGTTAACAGCAGAGATCATGGGTTTGATTCCCATTAAAGACTTGATATGTCCACAATTATAGCGAAGGAAATCGATTTTTCTTTTATTCTTATACAGTCACTTACCTCTTTTAGGACAGCCTGGGGCAAATCTCCATACGATGTCACAAGAAGCGTGTTCTTTGGCTGTTATGACACCTGACCTGTATAAACAGTCTTCTCAAGAACAAGGAAGTTACAATGCAAGTCAGAATTTACCTATGTTGTGATGAGCGTCTGTTTTCTCGGTAGCTTCACCGATATAGCAAACGGTTTGAATGCAACTATAGTCTCACATTTTTTTCGTGTACTTTGTTTGTTTGCAAAGTACATTGTTGAAAGACTAACTTGAGAATTGTTGAGTGAGGACCGTGGTTTTGAATGCCATTAAAACTTTCAACTTTTAGTAGAGCCCAGTAGGTCCACCGTTAAAGTGAAGACGATGGGTTTGAACTTCAATGCAACCTCAGATTTACTGTTCGTCCTTTACAACTTTTGGTAGATCCCGGTATGGTTACCGTTAACAGCAATCATCATGGGTTTGATTCCCATTAAAGACTCCATGTGTACACAATTATAGCGAATGAGATCGATTTCTCTTTTATGGTTATACAGTCACTTACCGCTGGCAAGACAGCCTGGGGCAAATCTCCATACGATGTCACAGGAAGCGTCTTCTTTGGCTGGTATGACACCTGGAACTTCCTGATCTAAATAAACAGTCTTCTCAAGAAGAAGGAAGTTATAATGCAAGCCACAGTTTACCTATGTGTTGACCAGTTTGAATGTAACTAAAGTCTCACATTTTCCTCCTGTGCTTTGTTTGTTTGCAAACTACAATGTTTTAAGAGCAACTTTAGAATTGTTCAGCACGTTCCATGGTTTTGAATACCATTTCAAATTGCAACTTTTTATAGAGATCTGTCAGTGCACTGTTGAAGCAAAGATCATGGGATTCATTCCCATTAAAGACTGGATATGTCCACAATTATAGCGAAGGAAATCGACATTTCTTTTATGCCTATACAGTCACTTACCTCCTGTAGGACAGCCTCGGGCAAATGTCCATATGATGTCACAGGAAGCGTCCTCGTCGGCTGTTATGACACCTGGAACTTCCTGACCTGTATATACAGTCTTCTCAAGAAGAAGGAAGTTATAATGCAAGCCACAGTTTACCTATGTGTTGATAAGAGACTCTTTTCTCAGTAGCTTCAACGATATAGCAAACGGTTTGAATGCAACTAAAGTCTCACATTTTCCTCCTGTGCTTTGTTTGTTTGAAAACTACACTGTTGGAAGAGAAACTTAATAATTGTTGGGTATGCTCAATGGTTTTAAATACCATTACAAATTGCAACTTTTAATAGAGACCAGTAGGTGCACCGTTAAAGCAAAGATCATGGGTTTCATTCCCATTAAAGACTGGATATGTCCACAATTATAGCGAAGGAAATCGACATTTCTTTTATGCTTGTACAGTCACTTACCTCTTGTAGGACAGTCTTGGGCAAATCTCCATACAATGTCACAGGAAGCGTCTTGTTTGGCTGTTATGACACCTCGACCTTCCTGACCTGTATAAACAGTCTTCTCAAGAACAAGGAAGTTATAATACAAGCCACAGTTTACCTATGTGTTGATCAGAGTCTCTTTTCTCAGTAGCTTCACCGATATAGCAAACGGTTTGAATGCAACTAAAGTCTCACATTTTCCTCCTGTGCTTTGTTTGTTTGCAAACTGCAATGTTTGAAGAGCACTTTCACAATTGTTCGGCACGTTCCATGGTTTTGATTACCATCACAAATTGCAACTTTTGATACCAGTATGTGTACCGTTAAAGCAAAGAACATGTGTTTCATTCCCATTGAAGACTCGATATGTCCACAATTATAGCGACTGAAATAGACATTTCTTTTATGCTTATACAGTCACTTACCTCTTGTAGGACAGCCTTGGGCAAATCTCCATACAATGTCACAGGAAGCGTCTTCTTCGGTTGTTATGACACCTGGAACTTCCTGACCTGTATAAACAGTCTTCTCAGGAACAAGGAAGTTATAATGCAAGCCACAGTTTACCTATGTGTTGATCAGAGTCTCTTTTCTCAGTAGCTCCACCGATATAGCAAACGGTTTGAATGCAACTAAAGTCTCACATTTTCCTCCTGTGCTTTGTTTGTTTGCAAACTGCAATGTTTGAAGAGCAACTTTAGAATTGTTCCGCACGTTCCATGGTTTTGAATACCATGACAAATTGCAACTTTTGATAGAGACCAGTATGTGTATTGTTAAAGCAAAGATCATGGGTTTCATTGCCATTGAAGACTCGATATGTCCACAATTATAGCGAAGGAAATCGACATTTCTTTTATGCTTATACAGTCACTTACCTCTTGTAGGACAGCCTCGGGCAAATGTCCATATGATGTCACAGGAAGCGTCTTCTTTGGCTGTTATGACACCTGGAACTTCCTGACCTGTATAAACAGTCTTCTCAAGAACAAGGAAGTTATAATGCAAGCCACAGTTTACCTATGTGTTGATCAGAGTCTCTTTTCTCAGTAGCTTCACCGATATAGCAAACGTTTTCAATGGAACTAAACTCTCACATTTTCCTCCTGTGGTTACTTTGTTTGAAAACTACTCTGTTGTTAGAGTAACTTCAGAATTGTTGAGCAGGGACCATGGTTTTAAATTCGAATACTGTTCGTCCTTTACAACTTTTGGTGAACCAGGTACGGTCACCGTTAACAGCAGAGATCATGGGTTTGATTCCCATGAAAGACTTGATATGTCCACAATTATAGCGAAGGAAATCGATTTTTCTTTTATTCTTATACAGTCACTTACCTCTTTTAGGACAGCCTGGGGCAAATCTCCATACGATGTCACAAGAAGCGTCTTCTTTGGCTGTTATGACACCTGACCTGTATAAACAGTCTTCTCAAGAACAAGGAAGTTACAATGCAAGTCAGAATTTACCTATGTTGTGATGAGCGTCTGTTTTCTCGGTAGCTTCACCGATGTAGCAAACGGTTTGAATGCAACTATAGTCTTACATTTTCTTCGTGTACTTTGTTTGTTTGCAAAGTAAATTGTTGAAAGAGTAACTTGAGAATTGTTGAGCAAGGACCGTGGTTTTGAATGCCATTAAAACTTTCAACTTTTAGTAGAGCCCAGTAGGTCCACCCTTAAAGTAAAGACGATGAGTTTGCACTTCAATGCAACCTCAGATTTACTGTTCGCCCTTTACAACTTTTGGTAGATCCCGGTATGGTTACCGTTAACAGCAATCATCATGGGTTTGATTCCCATTAAAGACTCCATGTGTACACAATTATAGCGAATAAGATCGATTTCTCTTTTATGGTTATACAGTCACTTACCTCTTGCAGGACAGCCTGGGGCAAATCTCCATACGATGTCACAGGAAGCGTCTTCTTTGGCTGTTATGACACCTGGAACTTCCTGATCTAAATAAACAGTCTTCTCAAGAACAAGAAAGTTAAAATGCAAACCAGAGTTTACCTATGTTTTTATGAGCGCCTCTTTTTCGCAGTAGCTTTACCGATATAGCAAACGGTTTGATAACAACTATAGTCTCACATTTTCCTCGTATGCTTTATTTGTTTGAAAACTACACTGTTGGAAGAGTAACTTCAGAATTGTTGAGTATGCACAATGATGTTGAACACCGTTACAATTTGCAACTTTTAATAGAGACCAGTAGGTGCACCGTTAAAGCAAAGATCATAAGTTTCATTCAAATTAAAGACAGGATATGTCCACAATTATAGCGAAGAAAATCCATTTTTCTTTGATGCTTATACAGTCACGTACCTCTTGTAGGACAGCCTCGGGCAAATGTCCATATGATGTCACAGGACGCGTCGTCTTCGGCTGTTATGACACCTCGACCTTCCTGACCTGTATAAACAGTCTTCTCAAGAACAAGGAAGTTATAATACAAGCCACAGTTTACCTATGTGTTGATCAGAGTCTCTTTTCTCAGTAGCTTCACCGATATAGCAAACGGTTTGAATGCAACTAAAGTCTCACATTTTCCTCCTGTGCTTTGTTTGTTTGAAAACTACACTGTTGGAAGAGAAACTTAAAAATTGTTGAGTATGCACAATGGTTTTGAATACCATTACAAATTGCAACTTTTGATAGAGACCAGTACGTGCACCATTAAAGCAAAGATCATGGGTTTCATTGCCATTAAGGACTGGATATTTCCACAATTATAGCGAAGGAAATCGATTTTTCTTTTGTGCTTATACAGTCACTTACCTCTTGCAGGACAGCCTTGGGCAAATCTCCATACAATGTCACAGGAAGCGTCTTCTTTGGCTGTTATGACACCTCGACCTTCCTGACCTGTATAAATAGTCTGCTCAAGAACAAGGAAGTTATAATGCAAGCCACAGTTTACCTATGTGTTGATCAGAGTCTCTTTTCTCAGTAGCTCCACCGATATAGCAAACGGTTTGAATGCAACTAAAGTCTCACATTTTCCTCCTGTGCTTTGTTTGTTTGCAAACTGCAATGTTTGAAGAGCAACTTTAGAATTGTTCAGCACGTTCCATGGTTTTGAATACCATTACAAATTGCAACTTTTGATAGAGACCAGTATGTGTACTGTTAAAGCAAAGATCATGGGTTTCATTCCCATTGAAGACTCGATATGTCCACAATTATAGCGAAGGAAATCGACATTTCTTTTATGCCTATACAGTCACTTACCTCCTGTAGGACAGCCTCGGGCAAATGTCCATATAATGTCACAGGAAGCGTCCTCTTCGGCTGTTATGACACCTGGAACTTCCTGACCTGTATATACAGTCTTCTCAAGAAGAAGGAAGTTATAATGCAAGCCACAGTTTACCTATGTGTTGATAAGAGACTCTTTTCTCAGTAGCTTCACCGATATAGCAAACGGTTTGAATGCAACTAAAGTCTCCCATTTTCCTCCTGTGCTTTGTTTGTTTGAAAACTACACTGTTGGAAGAGAAACTTAATAATTGTTGGGTATGCACAATGGTTTTAAATACCATTACAAATTGTAACTTTTAATAGAGACCAGTAGGTGCACCGTTAAAGCAAAGATCATGGGTTTCATTGTAGAGGTAGTCACTTACCTCTTGCAGGCAAGCCTCGGGCAAATCTCCATACGATGTCACAATAAGCGTCTTCTTTGGATGTTATGACACCTGGAACTTCCTGACCTCCATAAACAGTCTTCTCAAGAACAAGGAAGTTAGAATTCAAGCCACAGTTTACCTATGTGTTGATGGGTCTCTTTTCTCAGTAGCTTCACCGATATAGTAAACGTTTTCAATGGAACTAAAGTCTCACATTTTCCTCCTGTGCTTTGTTTGCTTGAAAACTACTCTGTTGTTAGGGTAACTTCAGAATTGTTGAGCAGGGTCCATGGTTTTAAATGCGATTACTGTTCGTCCTTTACAACTTTTGGTGAACCCGGTACGGTCACCGTTAACAGCAGAGATCATGGGTTTGATTCCCATTAAAGACTTGATATGTCCACAATTATAGCGAAGGAAATCGATTTTTCTTTTATTCTTATACAGTCACTTACCTCTTTTAGGACAGCCTGGGGCAAATCTCCATACGATGTCACAAGAAGCGTTTTCTTTGGCTGTTATGACACCTGACCTGTATAAACAGTCTTCTCAAGAACAAGGAAGTTACAATGCATGTCAGAATTTACCTATGTTGTGATGAGCGTCTGTTTTCTCGGTAGCTTCACCGATATAGCAAACGATTTGAATGCAACTATAGTCTCACATTTTTTTCGTGTACTTTGTTTGTTTGCAAAGTACATTGTTGAAAGACTAACTTGAGAATTGTTGAGTGAGGACCGTGGTTGTGAATGCCATTAAAAATTTCAACTTTTAGTAGAGCCCAGTAGGTCCACCGTTAAAGTAAAGACGATGGGTTTGAACTTCAATGCAACCTCAGATTTACTGTTCGTCCTTTACAACTTTTGGTAGATCCCGGTATGGTTACCGTTAACAGCAATCATCATGGGTTTGATTCCCATTAAAGACTCCATGTGTACACAATTATAGCGAATGAGATCGATTTCTCTTTTATGGTTATACAGTCAGTTACCGCTTGCAAGACAGGCTGGGGCAAATCTCCATACGATGTCACAGGAAGCGTCTTCTTTGGCTGGTATGACACCTGGAACTTCCTGATCTAAATAAACAGTCTTCTCAAGAAGAAGGAAGTTATAATGCAAGCCACAGTTTACCTATGTGTTGATCAGAGTCTCTTTTCTCAGTAGCTTCACCGATATAGCAAACGGTTTGAATGCAACTAAAGTCTCATATTTTCCTCCTGTGCTTTGTTTCTTTGCAAACTGCAATGTTTGAAGAGCAAGTTCAGAATTGTTCAGCACGTTCCATGGTTTTGAATACCATTACAAATTGCAACTTTTGATAGAGACCAGTATGTGCACCGTTAAAGCAAAGATCATGGGCTTCATTCCCATTGAAGACTCGATATGTCCACAATTATAGCGAAGGAAATCGACTTTTCCGTTATCCTTATACAGTCACTTACCTCTTGAAGGACAACCTCGGGAAATGTCCATATCATGTCACAGGAAGCATCTTCTTTGGCTGTTATGACACCTGGAACTTCCTGACCTGTATAAACAGTCTTCTCAAGAACAAGGAAGTTATAATGCAAGCCACAGTTTACCTATGTGTTGATCAGAGTCTCTTTTCTCAGTAGCTTCACCGATATAGCAAACGGTTTGAATGCAACTAAAGTCTCACATTTTCCTCCTGTGCTTTGTTTCTTTGCAAACTGCAATGTTTGAAGAGCAAGTTCAGAATTGTTCAGCACGTTCCATGGTTTTGAATACCATTACTTATTGCAACTGTTGATAGAGACCAGTATGTGCACCGTTAAAGCAAAGATCATGGGCTTCATTCCCATTGAAGACTCGATATGTCCGCAATTATAGGAAAGGAAATCGACTTTTCCTTTATGCTTATACAGTCACTTACCTCTTGTAGGACAGCCTCGAGAAATGTCCATATCATGTCACAGGAAGCATCTTCTTTGGATGTTATGACACCTGGAACTTCCTGATGTGTATAAACAGTCTTCTTAAGAAAAGAACAAGGAAGTTATAATGCAAGCCACAGTTTACCTATGTGTTGATCAGAGTCTCTTTTCTCAGTAGCTTCACCGATATAGCAAACGGTTTGAATGCAACTAAAGTCTCACATTTTCCTCCTGTGCTTTGTTTCTTTGCAAACTGCAATGTTTGAAGAGCACTTTCACAATTGTTCGGCACGTTCCATGGTTTTGATTACCATCACAAATTGCAACTTTTGATACCAGTATGTGTACCGTTAAAGCAAAGAACATGTGTTTCATTCCCATTGAAGACTCGATATGTCCACAATTATAGTGAAGGAAATAGACATTTCTTTTATGCTTATACAGTCACTTACCTCTAGTAGGACAGCCTCGGGCAAATGTCCATATGATGTCACAGGAAGCGTCTTCTTCGGCTGTTATGACACCTGGAACTTACTGACCTGTATAAACAGTCTTCTCAAGAACAACGAAGTTATAATGCAAGCCACAGTTTACCTATGTGTTGATCAGAGTCTCTTTTCTCAGTAGCTTCACCGATATAGCAAACGGTTTGAATGCAACTAAAGTCTCACATTTTCCTCCTGTGCTTTGTTTCTTTGCAAACTGCAATGTTTGAAGAGCAACTTCAGAATTGTTCAGCACGTTCCATGGTTATGAATAGCATTACAAATGGAAACTTTTGATAGAAACCAGTATGTGTACCGTTAAAGCAAAGATCATGGGCTTCATTCCCATTGAAGACTCGATATGTCCACAATTATAGCGAAGGAAATCGACTTTTCCTTTATGCTTATACAGTCACTTACCTCTTGTAGGACAGCCTCGGGAAATGTCCATATCATGTCACAGGAAGCATCTTCTTTGGCTGTTATGACACCTGGAACTTCCTGACCTGTATAAACAGTCTTCTCAAGAACAAGGAAGTTACAATGCAAGCCACAGTTTACCTATGTGTTGATCAGAGTCTCTTTTCTCAGTAGCTTCACCGATATAGCAAACGATTTGAATGTAACTAAAGTCTCACATTTTCCTCCTGTGCTTTGTTTCTTTGCAAACTACAATGTTTGAAGAGCAACTTTAGAATTGTTCAGCACGTTCCATGGTTTTGAATACCATTACAAATTGCAACTTTTAATAGAGACCAGTAGGTGCACCGTTAAAGCAAAGATCATGGGTTTCATTCCCATTAAAGACTGGATATGTCCACAATTATAGCGAAGGAAATCGATTTTTCTTTATGCTTATACAGTCACTTACCTCTTGCAGGACAGGCTTGGGCAAATCTCCATACAATGTCACAGGAAGCGTCTTCTTTGGCTGTTATGATACCTCGAACTTCCTGACCTGTATAAACAGTCTTCTCAAGAAGAAGGAAGTTATAATGCAAGCCACAGTTTACCTATGTGTTGATCAGAGTCTCTTTTCTCAGTAGCTTCACCGATATAGCAAACGATTTGAATGCAACTAAAGTCTCACATTTTCCTCCTGTGCTTTGTTTGTTTGATAACTACACTGTTGGAAGAGTAACTTAAGAATTGTTGAGTGGGGACCATGGTTTTGAATACCATTACAAATTGCAACTTCTGTTAGAGGCTAGTAGGTGCACCGTTAAAGCAAAGATCATGGGTTTCATTGTAGAGGTAGTCACTTACCTCTTGCAGGCAAGCCTCGGGCAAATCTCCATACGATGTCACAATAAGCGTCTTCTTTGGATGTTATGACACCTGGAACTTCCTGACATCCATAAACAGTCTTCTCAAGAACAAGGAAGTTAGAATGCAAGCCACAGTTTACCTATGTGTTGATGGGTCTCTTTTCTCAGTAGCTTCACCGATATAGCAAACGTTTTCAATGGAACTAAAGTCTCACATTTTCCTCCTGTGCTTTGTTTGCTTGAAAACTACTCTGTTGTTAGGGTAACTTCAGAATTGTTGAGCAGGGTCCATGGTTTTAAATGCGATTACTGTTCGTCCTTTACAACTTTTGGTGAACCCGGTACGGTCACCGTTAACAGCAGAGATCATTGGTTTGATTCCCATTAAAGACTTGATATGTCCACAATTATAGCGAAGGAAATCGATTTTTCTTTTATTCTTATACAGTCACTTACCTCTTTTAGGACAGCCTGGGGCAAATCTCCATACGATGTCACAAGAAGCGTTTTCTTTGGCTGTTATGACACCTGACCTGTATAAACAGTCTTCTCAAGAACAAGGAAGTTACAATGCAAGTCAGAATTTACCTATGTTGTGATGAGCGTCTGTTTTCTCGGTAGCTTCACCGATATAGCAAACGGTTTGAATGCAACTATAGTCTCACATTTTTTTCGTGTACTTTGTTTGTTTGCAAAGTACATTGTTGAAAGACTAACTTGAGAATTGTTGAGTGAGGACCGTGGTTGTGAATGCCATTAAAACTTTCAACTTTTAGTAGAGCCCAGTAGCTCCACCGTTAAAGTAAAGACGATGGGTTTGAACTTCAATGCAACCTCAGATTTACTGTTCGTCCTTTACAACTTTTGGTAGATCCCGGTATGGTTATCGTTAACAGCAATCATCATGGGTTTGATTCCCATTAAAGACTCCATGTGTACACAATTATAGCGAATGAGATCGATTTCTCTTTTATGGTTATACAGTCACTTACCGCTTGCAAGACAGGCTGGGGCAAATCTCCATACGATGTCACAGGAAGCGTCTTCTTTGGCTGGTATGACACCTGGAACTTCCTGATCTAAATAAACAGTCTTCTCAAGAAGAAGGAAGTTATAATGCAAGCCACAGTTTACCTATGTGTTGATCAGAGTCTCTTTTCTCAGTAGCTTCACCGATATAGCAAACGGTTTGAATGCAACTAAAGTCTCACATTTTCCTCCTGTGCTTTGTTTCTTTGCAAACTGCAATGTTTGAAGAGCAACTTCAGAATTGTTCAGCACGTTCCATGGTTTTGAATACCATTACAAATTGCAACTTTTGATAGAGACCAGTATGTGCACCGTTAAAGCAAAGATCATGGGCTTCATTCCCATTGAAGACTCGATATGTCCACAATTATAGCGAAGGAAATCGACTTTTCCTTTATGCTTATACAGTCACTTACCTCTTGAAGGACAACCTCGGGAAATGTCCATATCATGTCACAGGAAGCATCTTCTTTGGCTGTTATGACACCTGGAACTTCCTGACCTGTATAAACAGTCTTCTCAAGAACAAGGAAGTTATAATGCAAGCCACAGTTTACCTATGTGTTGATCAGAGTCTCTTTTCTCAGTAGCTTCACCGATATAGCAAACGGTTTGAATGCAACTAAAGTCTCACATTTTCCTCCTGTGCTTTGTTTCTTTGCAAACTGCAATGTTTGAAGAGCAACTTCAGAATTGTTCAGCACGTTCCATGGTTTTGAATACCATTACTTATTGCAACTGTTGATAGAGACCAGTATGTGCACCGTTAAAGCAAAGATCATGGGCTTCATTCCCATTGAAGACTCGATATGTCCACAATTATAGGGAAGGAAATCGACTTTTCCTTTATGCTTATACAGTCACTTACCTCTTGTAGGACAGCCTCGAGAAATGTCCATATCATGTAACAGGAAGCATCTTCTTTGGCTGTTATGACACCTGGAACTTCCTGACCTGTATAAACAGTTTTCTCAAGAACAAGGAAGTTATAATGCAAGCCACAGTTTACCTATGTGTTGATCACAGTCTCTTTTCTCAGTAGCTTCACCGATATAGCAAACGGTTTGAATGCAACTAAAGTCTCACATTTTCCTCCTGTGCTTTGTTTGTTTGTAAACTGCAATGTTTGAAGAGCAACTTTAGAATTGTTCAGCACGTTCCATGGTTTTGAATACCATTACAAATTGCAACTTTTTATAGAGATCTGTAAGTCCACTGTTGAAGCAAAGATCATGGGTTTCATTCCCAGTAAAGACTGGATTTGTCCACAATTATAGCGAAGGAAATCGATTTTTCTTTTATGCTTATACAGTCACTTACCTATTGCAGGACAGCCTTGGGCAAATCTCCATACAATGTCACAGGAAGCGTCTTCTTTGGCTGTTATGGCACCTCGAACTTCCTGACCTGTATAAACAGTCTTCTCAAGAAGAAGGAAGTTATAATGCAAGCCACAGCTTACCTATGTGTTGATCAGTCTCTTTTCTCAGTAGCTTCACCGATATAGCGAACGGTTTGAATGCAACTTAAGTCTCACATTTTCCTGCTGTGCTTTTTTTTTTTTGCAAACTGCAATGTTTGAAGAGCAACTTCAGAATTGTTCAGCACGTTCCATGGTTTTGAATACCATTACAAATTGCAACTTTTTATAGAGATCTGTAAGTGCACTGTTGAAGCAAAGATCATGGGTTTCATTCCCATTGAAGACTCGATATGTCCACAATTATAGCGAAGGAAATCGACATTTCTTTTATGCTTATACAGTCACTTACCTCTTGTAGGACAGTCTTGGGCAAATCTCCATACAATGTCACAGGAAGCGTCTTCTTTGGCTGTTATGACACCTCGACCTTCCTGACCTGTATAAACAGTCTTCTCAAGAACAAGGAAGTTATAATGCAAGCCACAGTTTACCTAGTGTTGATCAGAGTCTCTTTTCTCAGTAGCTTCACCGATATAGCAAACGGTTTGAATGCACCTAAAGTCTCACATTTTCCTCCTGTGCTTTGTTTGTTTGCAAACTGCAATGTTTGAAGAGCACTTTCAGAATTGTTCAGCACGTTCCATGGTTTTGAATACCATTACAAATTGCAACTTTTGATACCAGTATGTGTACCGTTAAAGCAAAGAACATGTGTTTCATTCCCATTGAAGACTCGATATGTCCACTATTATAGCGAAGGAAATCGACATTTCTTTTATGCTTATACAGTCACTTACCTCTTGTAGGACAGCCTCGGGCAAATGTCCATATGATGTCACAGGAAGCGTCTTCTTCGGCTGTTATGACACCTTGAACTTCCTGACCTGTATAAACAGTCTTCTCAAGAACAAGGAAGTTATAATGCAAGCCACAGTTTACCTATGTGTTGATCAGAGTCTCTTTTCTCAGTAGCTTCACCGATATAGCAAACGGTTTGAATACAACTAAAGTCTCACATTTTCCTCCTGTGCTTTGTTTGTTTGCAAACTGCAATGTTTGAAGAGCAACTTCAGAATTGTTCAGCACGTTCCATGGTTTTGAATACCATTACAAATTGCAACTTTTGATAGAAACCAGTATATGTACCGTTAAAGCAAAGATCATGGGCTTCATTCCCATTGAAGACTCGATATGTCCACAATTATAGCGAAGGAAATCGACTTTTCCTTTATGCTTATACAGTCACTTACCTCTTGTAGGACAGCCTCGGGAAATGTCCATATCATGTCACAGGAAGCATCTTCTTTGGCCGTTATGACACCTGGAACTTCCCGACCTGTATAAACAGTCTTCTCAAGAACAAGGAAGTTATAATGCAAGCCACAGTTTACCTATGTGTTGATCAGAGTCTCTTTTCTCAGTAGCTTCACCGATGTAGCAAACGGTTTGATTGCAACTAAAGTCTCACATTTTCCTCCTGTGCTTTGTTTGTTTGCAAACTGCAATGTTTGAAGAGCAACTTCAGAATTGTTCAGAATTTTTCAGAATTGTTATTATGTGCAATCTGCAAGGCTTTTCAATAATATAAGGTTTTGATTTTGTAGATAACTGTATTATTCATGTACTTGTTTTGCCCCGCCCCGATTAGCGTTCCAGCTATTTGCAGGGCAAACAAATCATTCAACTCTTCCATTATTATACTAAGAATACATTGTTGTGATTGTTTGTTGTTGAATAAATTGTTGTTGTTGTTGTTGTAAATTGTTGTTGTTGTTGTTGTTGTAGTAAATTGTTGTTGTTGTTGTAATTGTTGAATAAATTGTTGTTGTTGTTGAATAAATTGTTGTTGTTGTTGAATAAATTGTTGTTGTTGTTGTTCCATGGTTTTGAATACCATTACAAATTGCAACTTTTAATAGAGACCAGTAGGTGCACCGTTAAAGCAAAGATCAAGGGTTTCATTCCCATTAAAGACTGGATTTGTCCACAATTATAGCGAAGGAAATCGATTTTTCGTTTATGCTTATACAGTCACTTACCTCTTGTAGGACAGCCTCGGGCAAATGTCCATATGATGTCACAGGAAGCGTCTTCTTTGGCTGTTATGACACCTGGAACTTCCTGACCTGTATAAACAGTCTTCTCAAGAACAAGGAAGTTATAATGCAAGCCACAGTTTACCTATGTGTTGATCAGAGTCTCTTTTCTCAGTAGCTTCACCGATATAGCAAATGGTTTGAATACAACTAAAGTCTCACATTTTCCTCCTGTGCTTTGTTTGTTTGCAAACTGCAATGTTTGAAGAGCAACTTCAGAATTGTTCAGCACGTTCCATGGTTTTGAATACCATTACAAATTGCAACTTTTTATAATGATCTGTTAGTGCACTGTTGAAGCAAAGAACATGTGTTTCATTCCCATTGAAGACTCGATATGTCCACTATTATAGCGAAGGAAATCGACATTTCTTTTATGCTTATACAGTCACTTACCTCTTGTAGGACAGCCTCGGGCAAATGTCCATATGATGTCACAGGAAGCGTCTTCTTCGGCTGTTATGACACCTTGAACTTCCTGACCTGTATAAACAGTCTTCTCAAGAACAAGGAAGTTATAATGCAAGCCACAGTTTACCTATGTGTTGATCAGAGTCTCTTTTCTCAGTAGCTTCACCGATATAGCAAACGGTTTGAATACAACTAAAGTCTCACATTTTCCTCCTGTGCTTTGTTTGTTTGCAAACTGCAATGTTTGAAGAGCAACTTCAGAATTGTTCAGCACGTTCCATGGTTTTGAATACCATTACAAATTGCAACTTTTGATAGAAACCAGTATATGTACCGTTAAAGCAAAGATCATGGGCTTCATTCCCATTGAAGACTCGATATGTCCACAATTATAGCGAAGGAAATCGACTTTTCCTTTATGCTTATACAGTCACTTACCTCTTGTAGGACAGCCTCGGGAAATGTCCATATCATGTCACAGGAAGCATCTTCTTTGGCCGTTATGACACCTGGAACTTCCCGACCTGTATAAACAGTCTTCTCAAGAACAAGGAAGTTATAATGCAAGCCACAGTTTACCTATGTGTTGATCAGAGTCTCTTTTCTCAGTAGCTTCACCGATGTAGCAAACGGTTTGATTGCAACTAAAGTCTCACATTTTCCTCCTGTGCTTTGTTTGTTTGCAAACTGCAATGTTTGAAGAGCAACTTCAGAATTGTTCAGAATTTTTCAGAATTGTTATTATGTGCAATCTGCAAGGCTTTTCAATAATATAAGGTTTTGATTTTGTAGATAACTGTATTATTCATGTACTTGTTTTGCCCCGCCCCGATTAGCGTTCCAGCTATTTGCAGGGCAAACAAATCATTCAACTCTTCCATTATTATACTAAGAATACATTGTTGTGATTGTTTGTTGTTGAATAAATTGTTGTTGTTGTTGTTGTAAATTGTTGTTGTTGTTGTTGTTGTAGTAAATTGTTGTTGTTGTTGTAATTGTTGAATAAATTGTTGTTGTTGTTGAATAAATTGTTGTTGTTGTTGAATAAATTGTTGTTGTTGTTGTTCCATGGTTTTGAATACCATTACAAATTGCAACTTTTAATAGAGACCAGTAGGTGCACCGTTAAAGCAAAGATCAAGGGTTTCATTCCCATTAAAGACTGGATTTGTCCACAATTATAGCGAAGGAAATCGATTTTTCGTTTATGCTTATACAGTCACTTACCTCTTGTAGGACAGCCTCGGGCAAATGTCCATATGATGTCACAGGAAGCGTCTTCTTTGGCTGTTATGACACCTGGAACTTCCTGACCTGTATAAACAGTCTTCTCAAGAACAAGGAAGTTATAATGCAAGCCACAGTTTACCTATGTGTTGATCAGAGTCTCTTTTCTCAGTAGCTTCACCGATATAGCAAATGGTTTGAATACAACTAAAGTCTCACATTTTCCTCCTGTGCTTTGTTTGTTTGCAAACTGCAATGTTTGAAGAGCAACTTCAGAATTGTTCAGCACGTTCCATGGTTTTGAATACCATTACAAATTGCAACTTTTTATAATGATCTGTTAGTGCACTGTTGAAGCAAAGATCATGGGTTTCATTCCCATTGAAGACTCGATATGTCCACAATTATAGCGAAGGAAATCGACTTTTCCTTTATGCTTATACAGTCACTTACCTCATGTAGGACAGCCTCGAGAAATGTCCATATCATGTCACAGGAAGCATCTTCTTTGGATGTTATGACACCTGGAACTTCCTGACCTGTATAAACAGTCTTCTCAAGAACAAGGAAGTTACAATGCAAGCCACAGTTTACCTATGTGTTGATCAGAGTCTCTTTTCTCAGTAGCTTCACCGATATAGCAAACGATTTGAATGTAACTAAAGTCTCACATTTTCCTCCTGTGCTTTGTTTCTTTGCAAACTACAATGTTTGAAGAGCAACTTTAGAATTGTTCAGCACGTTCCATGGTTTTGAATACCATTACAAATTGCAACTTTTAATAGAGACCAGTAGGTGCACCGTTAAAGCAAAGATCATGGGTTTCATTCCCATTAAAGACTGGATATGTCCACAATTATAGCGAAGGAAATCGATTTTTCTTTATGCTTATACAGTCACTTACCTCTTGCAGGACAGGCTTGGGCAAATCTCCATACAATGTCACAGGAAGCGTCTTCTTTGGCTGTTATGATACCTCGAACTTCCTGACCTGTATAAACAGTCTTCTCAAGAAGAAGGAAGTTATAATGCAAGCCACAGTTTACCTATGTGTTGATCAGAGTCTCTTTTCTCAGTAGCTTCACCGATATAGCAAACGATTTGAATGCAACTAAAGTCTCACATTTTCCTCCTGTGCTTTGTTTGTTTGATAACTACACTGTTGGAAGAGTAACTTAAGAATTGTTGAGTGGGGACCATGGTTTTGAATACCATTACAAATTGCAACTTCTGTTAGAGGCTAGTAGGTGCACCGTTAAAGCAAAGATCATGGGTTTCATTGTAGAGGTAGTCACTTACCTCTTGCAGGCAAGCCTCGGGCAAATCTCCATACGATGTCACAATAAGCGTCTTCTTTGGATGTTATGACACCTGGAACTTCCTGACATCCATAAACAGTCTTCTCAAGAACAAGGAAGTTAGAATGCAAGCCACAGTTTACCTATGTGTTGATGGGTCTCTTTTCTCAGTAGCTTCACCGATATAGCAAACGTTTTCAATGGAACTAAAGTCTCACATTTTCCTCCTGTGCTTTGTTTGCTTGAAAACTACTCTGTTGTTAGGGTAACTTCAGAATTGTTGAGCAGGGTCCATGGTTTTAAATGCGATTACTGTTCGTCCTTTACAACTTTTGGTGAACCCGGTACGGTCACCGTTAACAGCAGAGATCATTGGTTTGATTCCCATTAAAGACTTGATATGTCCACAATTATAGCGAAGGAAATCGATTTTTCTTTTATTCTTATACAGTCACTTACCTCTTTTAGGACAGCCTGGGGCAAATCTCCATACGATGTCACAAGAAGCGTTTTCTTTGGCTGTTATGACACCTGACCTGTATAAACAGTCTTCTCAAGAACAAGGAAGTTACAATGCAAGTCAGAATTTACCTATGTTGTGATGAGCGTCTGTTTTCTCGGTAGCTTCACCGATATAGCAAACGGTTTGAATGCAACTATAGTCTCACATTTTTTTCGTGTACTTTGTTTGTTTGCAAAGTACATTGTTGAAAGACTAACTTGAGAATTGTTGAGTGAGGACCGTGGTTGTGAATGCCATTAAAACTTTCAACTTTTAGTAGAGCCCAGTAGCTCCACCGTTAAAGTAAAGACGATGGGTTTGAACTTCAATGCAACCTCAGATTTACTGTTCGTCCTTTACAACTTTTGGTAGATCCCGGTATGGTTATCGTTAACAGCAATCATCATGGGTTTGATTCCCATTAAAGACTCCATGTGTACACAATTATAGCGAATGAGATCGATTTCTCTTTTATGGTTATACAGTCACTTACCGCTTGCAAGACAGGCTGGGGCAAATCTCCATACGATGTCACAGGAAGCGTCTTCTTTGGCTGGTATGACACCTGGAACTTCCTGATCTAAATAAACAGTCTTCTCAAGAAGAAGGAAGTTATAATGCAAGCCACAGTTTACCTATGTGTTGATCAGAGTCTCTTTTCTCAGTAGCTTCACCGATATAGCAAACGGTTTGAATGCAACTAAAGTCTCACATTTTCCTCCTGTGCTTTGTTTCTTTGCAAACTGCAATGTTTGAAGAGCAACTTCAGAATTGTTCAGCACGTTCCATGGTTTTGAATACCATTACAAATTGCAACTTTTGATAGAGACCAGTATGTGCACCGTTAAAGCAAAGATCATGGGCTTCATTCCCATTGAAGACTCGATATGTCCACAATTATAGCGAAGGAAATCGACTTTTCCTTTATGCTTATACAGTCACTTACCTCTTGAAGGACAACCTCGGGAAATGTCCATATCATGTCACAGGAAGCATCTTCTTTGGCTGTTATGACACCTGGAACTTCCTGACCTGTATAAACAGTCTTCTCAAGAACAAGGAAGTTATAATGCAAGCCACAGTTTACCTATGTGTTGATCAGAGTCTCTTTTCTCAGTAGCTTCACCGATATAGCAAACGGTTTGAATGCAACTAAAGTCTCACATTTTCCTCCTGTGCTTTGTTTCTTTGCAAACTGCAATGTTTGAAGAGCAACTTCAGAATTGTTCAGCACGTTCCATGGTTTTGAATACCATTACTTATTGCAACTGTTGATAGAGACCAGTATGTGCACCGTTAAAGCAAAGATCATGGGCTTCATTCCCATTGAAGACTCGATATGTCCACAATTATAGGGAAGGAAATCGACTTTTCCTTTATGCTTATACAGTCACTTACCTCTTGTAGGACAGCCTCGAGAAATGTCCATATCATGTAACAGGAAGCATCTTCTTTGGCTGTTATGACACCTGGAACTTCCTGACCTGTATAAACAGTTTTCTCAAGAACAAGGAAGTTATAATGCAAGCCACAGTTTACCTATGTGTTGATCACAGTCTCTTTTCTCAGTAGCTTCACCGATATAGCAAACGGTTTGAATGCAACTAAAGTCTCACATTTTCCTCCTGTGCTTTGTTTGTTTGTAAACTGCAATGTTTGAAGAGCAACTTTAGAATTGTTCAGCACGTTCCATGGTTTTGAATACCATTACAAATTGCAACTTTTTATAGAGATCTGTAAGTCCACTGTTGAAGCAAAGATCATGGGTTTCATTCCCAGTAAAGACTGGATTTGTCCACAATTATAGCGAAGGAAATCGATTTTTCTTTTATGCTTATACAGTCACTTACCTATTGCAGGACAGCCTTGGGCAAATCTCCATACAATGTCACAGGAAGCGTCTTCTTTGGCTGTTATGGCACCTCGAACTTCCTGACCTGTATAAACAGTCTTCTCAAGAAGAAGGAAGTTATAATGCAAGCCACAGCTTACCTATGTGTTGATCAGTCTCTTTTCTCAGTAGCTTCACCGATATAGCGAACGGTTTGAATGCAACTTAAGTCTCACATTTTCCTGCTGTGCTTTTTTTTTTTGCAAACTGCAATGTTTGAAGAGCAACTTCAGAATTGTTCAGCACGTTCCATGGTTTTGAATACCATTACAAATTGCAACTTTTTATAGAGATCTGTAAGTGCACTGTTGAAGCAAAGATCATGGGTTTCATTCCCATTGAAGACTCGATATGTCCACAATTATAGCGAAGGAAATCGACATTTCTTTTATGCTTATACAGTCACTTACCTCTTGTAGGACAGTCTTGGGCAAATCTCCATACAATGTCACAGGAAGCGTCTTCTTTGGCTGTTATGACACCTCGACCTTCCTGACCTGTATAAACAGTCTTCTCAAGAACAAGGAAGTTATAATGCAAGCCACAGTTTACCTAGTGTTGATCAGAGTCTCTTTTCTCAGTAGCTTCACCGATATAGCAAACGGTTTGAATGCACCTAAAGTCTCACATTTTCCTCCTGTGCTTTGTTTGTTTGCAAACTGCAATGTTTGAAGAGCACTTTCAGAATTGTTCAGCACGTTCCATGGTTTTGAATACCATTACAAATTGCAACTTTTGATACCAGTATGTGTACCGTTAAAGCAAAGAACATGTGTTTCATTCCCATTGAAGACTCGATATGTCCACTATTATAGCGAAGGAAATCGACATTTCTTTTATGCTTATACAGTCACTTACCTCTTGTAGGACAGCCTCGGGCAAATGTCCATATGATGTCACAGGAAGCGTCTTCTTCGGCTGTTATGACACCTTGAACTTCCTGACCTGTATAAACAGTCTTCTCAAGAACAAGGAAGTTATAATGCAAGCCACAGTTTACCTATGTGTTGATCAGAGTCTCTTTTCTCAGTAGCTTCACCGATATAGCAAACGGTTTGAATACAACTAAAGTCTCACATTTTCCTCCTGTGCTTTGTTTGTTTGCAAACTGCAATGTTTGAAGAGCAACTTCAGAATTGTTCAGCACGTTCCATGGTTTTGAATACCATTACAAATTGCAACTTTTGATAGAAACCAGTATATGTACCGTTAAAGCAAAGATCATGGGCTTCATTCCCATTGAAGACTCGATATGTCCACAATTATAGCGAAGGAAATCGACTTTTCCTTTATGCTTATACAGTCACTTACCTCTTGTAGGACAGCCTCGGGAAATGTCCATATCATGTCACAGGAAGCATCTTCTTTGGCCGTTATGACACCTGGAACTTCCCGACCTGTATAAACAGTCTTCTCAAGAACAAGGAAGTTATAATGCAAGCCACAGTTTACCTATGTGTTGATCAGAGTCTCTTTTCTCAGTAGCTTCACCGATGTAGCAAACGGTTTGATTGCAACTAAAGTCTCACATTTTCCTCCTGTGCTTTGTTTGTTTGCAAACTGCAATGTTTGAAGAGCAACTTCAGAATTGTTCAGAATTTTTCAGAATTGTTATTATGTGCAATCTGCAAGGCTTTTCAATAATATAAGGTTTTGATTTTGTAGATAACTGTATTATTCATGTACTTGTTTTGCCCCGCCCCGATTAGCGTTCCAGCTATTTGCAGGGCAAACAAATCATTCAACTCTTCCATTATTATACTAAGAATACATTGTTGTGATTGTTTGTTGTTGAATAAATTGTTGTTGTTGTTGTTGTAAATTGTTGTTGTTGTTGTTGTTGTAGTAAATTGTTGTTGTTGTTGTAATTGTTGAATAAATTGTTGTTGTTGTTGAATAAATTGTTGTTGTTGTTGAATAAATTGTTGTTGTTGTTGTTCCATGGTTTTGAATACCATTACAAATTGCAACTTTTAATAGAGACCAGTAGGTGCACCGTTAAAGCAAAGATCAAGGGTTTCATTCCCATTAAAGACTGGATTTGTCCACAATTATAGCGAAGGAAATCGATTTTTCGTTTATGCTTATACAGTCACTTACCTCTTGTAGGACAGCCTCGGGCAAATGTCCATATGATGTCACAGGAAGCGTCTTCTTTGGCTGTTATGACACCTGGAACTTCCTGACCTGTATAAACAGTCTTCTCAAGAACAAGGAAGTTATAATGCAAGCCACAGTTTACCTATGTGTTGATCAGAGTCTCTTTTCTCAGTAGCTTCACCGATATAGCAAATGGTTTGAATACAACTAAAGTCTCACATTTTCCTCCTGTGCTTTGTTTGTTTGCAAACTGCAATGTTTGAAGAGCAACTTCAGAATTGTTCAGCACGTTCCATGGTTTTGAATACCATTACAAATTGCAACTTTTTATAATGATCTGTTAGTGCACTGTTGAAGCAAAGATCATGGGTTTCATTCCCATTGAAGACTCGATATGTCCACAATTATAGCGAAGGAAATCGACTTTTCCTTTATGCTTATACAGTCACTTACCTCATGTAGGACAGCCTCGAGAAATGTCCATATCATGTCACAGGAAGCATCTTCTTTGGATGTTATGACACCTGGAACTTCCTGACCTGTATAAACAGTCTTCTCAAGAACAAGGAAGTTACAATGCAAGCCACAGTTTACCTATGTGTTGATCAGAGTCTCTTTTCTCAGTAGCTTCACCGATATAGCAAACGATTTGAATGTAACTAAAGTCTCACATTTTCCTCCTGTGCTTTGTTTCTTTGCAAACTACAATGTTTGAAGAGCAACTTTAGAATTGTTCAGCACGTTCCATGGTTTTGAATACCATTACAAATTGCAACTTTTAATAGAGACCAGTAGGTGCACCGTTAAAGCAAAGATCATGGGTTTCATTCCCATTAAAGACTGGATATGTCCACAATTATAGCGAAGGAAATCGATTTTTCTTTATGCTTATACAGTCACTTACCTCTTGCAGGACAGGCTTGGGCAAATCTCCATACAATGTCACAGGAAGCGTCTTCTTTGGCTGTTATGATACCTCGAACTTCCTGACCTGTATAAACAGTCTTCTCAAGAAGAAGGAAGTTATAATGCAAGCCACAGTTTACCTATGTGTTGATCAGAGTCTCTTTTCTCAGTAGCTTCACCGATATAGCAAACGATTTGAATGCAACTAAAGTCTCACATTTTCCTCCTGTGCTTTGTTTGTTTGATAACTACACTGTTGGAAGAGTAACTTAAGAATTGTTGAGTGGGGACCATGGTTTTGAATACCATTACAAATTGCAACTTCTGTTAGAGGCTAGTAGGTGCACCGTTAAAGCAAAGATCATGGGTTTCATTGTAGAGGTAGTCACTTACCTCTTGCAGGCAAGCCTCGGGCAAATCTCCATACGATGTCACAATAAGCGTCTTCTTTGGATGTTATGACACCTGGAACTTCCTGACATCCATAAACAGTCTTCTCAAGAACAAGGAAGTTAGAATGCAAGCCACAGTTTACCTATGTGTTGATGGGTCTCTTTTCTCAGTAGCTTCACCGATATAGCAAACGTTTTCAATGGAACTAAAGTCTCACATTTTCCTCCTGTGCTTTGTTTGCTTGAAAACTACTCTGTTGTTAGGGTAACTTCAGAATTGTTGAGCAGGGTCCATGGTTTTAAATGCGATTACTGTTCGTCCTTTACAACTTTTGGTGAACCCGGTACGGTCACCGTTAACAGCAGAGATCATTGGTTTGATTCCCATTAAAGACTTGATATGTCCACAATTATAGCGAAGGAAATCGATTTTTCTTTTATTCTTATACAGTCACTTACCTCTTTTAGGACAGCCTGGGGCAAATCTCCATACGATGTCACAAGAAGCGTTTTCTTTGGCTGTTATGACACCTGACCTGTATAAACAGTCTTCTCAAGAACAAGGAAGTTACAATGCAAGTCAGAATTTACCTATGTTGTGATGAGCGTCTGTTTTCTCGGTAGCTTCACCGATATAGCAAACGGTTTGAATGCAACTATAGTCTCACATTTTTTTCGTGTACTTTGTTTGTTTGCAAAGTACATTGTTGAAAGACTAACTTGAGAATTGTTGAGTGAGGACCGTGGTTGTGAATGCCATTAAAACTTTCAACTTTTAGTAGAGCCCAGTAGCTCCACCGTTAAAGTAAAGACGATGGGTTTGAACTTCAATGCAACCTCAGATTTACTGTTCGTCCTTTACAACTTTTGGTAGATCCCGGTATGGTTATCGTTAACAGCAATCATCATGGGTTTGATTCCCATTAAAGACTCCATGTGTACACAATTATAGCGAATGAGATCGATTTCTCTTTTATGGTTATACAGTCACTTACCGCTTGCAAGACAGGCTGGGGCAAATCTCCATACGATGTCACAGGAAGCGTCTTCTTTGGCTGGTATGACACCTGGAAATTCCTGATCTAAATAAACAGTCTTCTCAAGAAGAAGGAAGTTATAATGCAAGCCACAGTTTACCTATGTGTTGATCAGAGTCTCTTTTCTCAGTAGCTTCACCGATATAGCAAACGGTTTGAATGCAACTAAAGTCTCACATTTTCCTCCTGTGCTTTGTTTCTTTGCAAACTGCAATGTTTGAAGAGCAACTTCAGAATTGTTCAGCACGTTCCATGGTTTTGAATACCATTACAAATTGCAACTTTTGATAGAGACCAGTATGTGCACCGTTAAAGCAAAGATCATGGGCTTCATTCCCATTGAAGACTCGATATGTCCACAATTATAGCGAAGGAAATCGACTTTTCCTTTATGCTTATACAGTCACTTACCTCTTGAAGGACAACCTCGGGAAATGTCCATATCATGTCACAGGAAGCATCTTCTTTGGCTGTTATGACACCTGGAACTTCCTGACCTGTATAAACAGTCTTCTCAAGAACAAGGAAGTTATAATGCAAGCCACAGTTTACCTATGTGTTGATCAGAGTCTCTTTTCTCAGTAGCTTCACCGATATAGCAAACGGTTTGAATGCAACTAAAGTCTCACATTTTCCTCCTGTGCTTTGTTTCTTTGCAAACTGCAATGTTTGAAGAGCAACTTCAGAATTGTTCAGCACGTTCCATGGTTTTGAATACCATTACTTATTGCAACTGTTGATAGAGACCAGTTTGTGCACCGTTAAAGCAAAGATCATGGGCTTCATTCCCATTGAAGACTCGATATGTCCACAATTATAGGGAAGGAAATCGACTTTTCCTTTATGCTTATACAGTCACTTACCTCTTGTAGGACAGCCTCGAGAAATGTCCATATCATGTAACAGGAAGCATCTTCTTTGGCTGTTATGACACCTGGAACTTCCTGACCTGTATAAACAGTTTTCTCAAGAACAAGGAAGTTATAATGCAAGCCACAGTTTACCTATGTGTTGATCACAGTCTCTTTTCTCAGTAGCTTCACCGATATAGCAAACGGTTTGAATGCAACTAAAGTCTCACATTTTCCTCCTGTGCTTTGTTTGTTTGTAAACTGCAATGTTTGAAGAGCAACTTTAGAATTGTTCAGCACGTTCCATGGTTTTGAATACCATTACAAATTGCAACTTTTTATAGAGATCTGTAAGTCCACTGTTGAAGCAAAGATCATGGGTTTCATTCCCAGTAAAGACTGGATTTGTCCACAATTATAGCGAAGGAAATCGATTTTTCTTTTATGCTTATACAGTCACTTACCTATTGCAGGACAGCCTTGGGCAAATCTCCATACAATGTCACAGGAAGCGTCTTCTTTGGCTGTTATGGCACCTCGAACTTCCTGACCTGTATAAACAGTCTTCTCAAGAAGAAGGAAGTTATAATGCAAGCCACAGCTTACCTATGTGTTGATCAGTCTCTTTTCTCAGTAGCTTCACCGATATAGCGAACGGTTTGAATGCAACTTAAGTCTCACATTTTCCTGCTGTGCTTTTTTTTTTTTGCAAACTGCAATGTTTGAAGAGCAACTTCAGAATTGTTCAGCACGTTCCATGGTTTTGAATACCATTACAAATTGCAACTTTTTATAGAGATCTGTAAGTGCACTGTTGAAGCAAAGATCATGGGTTTCATTCCCATTGAAGACTCGATATGTCCACAATTATAGCGAAGGAAATCGACATTTCTTTTATGCTTATACAGTCACTTACCTCTTGTAGGACAGTCTTGGGCAAATCTCCATACAATGTCACAGGAAGCGTCTTCTTTGGCTGTTATGACACCTCGACCTTCCTGACCTGTATAAACAGTCTTCTCAAGAACAAGGAAGTTATAATGCAAGCCACAGTTTACCTAGTGTTGATCAGAGTCTCTTTTCTCAGTAGCTTCACCGATATAGCAAACGGTTTGAATGCACCTAAAGTCTCACATTTTCCTCCTGTGCTTTGTTTGTTTGCAAACTGCAATGTTTGAAGAGCACTTTCAGAATTGTTCAGCACGTTCCATGGTTTTGAATACCATTACAAATTGCAACTTTTGATACCAGTATGTGTACCGTTAAAGCAAAGAACATGTGTTTCATTCCCATTGAAGACTCGATATGTCCACTATTATAGCGAAGGAAATCGACATTTCTTTTATGCTTATACAGTCACTTACCTCTTGTAGGACAGCCTCGGGCAAATGTCCATATGATGTCACAGGAAGCGTCTTCTTCGGCTGTTATGACACCTTGAACTTCCTGACCTGTATAAACAGTCTTCTCAAGAACAAGGAAGTTATAATGCAAGCCACAGTTTACCTATGTGTTGATCAGAGTCTCTTTTCTCAGTAGCTTCACCGATATAGCAAACGGTTTGAATACAACTAAAGTCTCACATTTTCCTCCTGTGCTTTGTTTGTTTGCAAACTGCAATGTTTGAAGAGCAACTTCAGAATTGTTCAGCACGTTCCATGGTTTTGAATACCATTACAAATTGCAACTTTTGATAGAAACCAGTATATGTACCGTTAAAGCAAAGATCATGGGCTTCATTCCCATTGAAGACTCGATATGTCCACAATTATAGCGAAGGAAATCGACTTTTCCTTTATGCTTATACAGTCACTTACCTGTTGTAGGACAGCCTCGGGAAATGTCCATATCATGTCACAGGAAGCATCTTCTTTGGCCGTTATGACACCTGGAACTTCCCGACCTGTATAAACAGTCTTCTCAAGAACAAGGAAGTTATAATGCAAGCCACAGTTTACCTATGTGTTGATCAGAGTCTCTTTTCTCAGTAGCTTCACCGATGTAGCAAACGGTTTGATTGCAACTAAAGTCTCACATTTTCCTCCTGTGCTTTGTTTGTTTGCAAACTGCAATGTTTGAAGAGCAACTTCAGAATTGTTCAGAATTTTTCAGAATTGTTATTATGTGCAATCTGCAAGGCTTTTCAATAATATAAGATTTTGATTTTGTAGATAACTGTATTATTCATGTACTTGTTTTGCCCCGCCCCGATTAGCGTTCCAGCTATTTGCAGGGCAAACAAATCATTCAACTCTTCCATTATTATACTAAGAATACATTGTTGTGATTGTTTGTTGTTGAATAAATTGTTGTTGTTGTTGTTGTAAATTGTTGTTGTTGTTGTTGTTGTAGTAAATTGTTGTTGTTGTTGTAATTGTTGAATAAATTGTTGTTGTTGTTGAATAAATTGTTGTTGTTGTTGAATAAATTGTTGTTGTTGTTGTTCCATGGTTTTGAATACCATTACAAATTGCAACTTTTAATAGAGACCAGTAGGTGCACCGTTAAAGCAAAGATCAAGGGTTTCATTCCCATTAAAGACTGGATTTGTCCACAATTATAGCGAAGGAAATCGATTTTTCGTTTATGCTTATACAGTCACTTACCTCTTGTAGGACAGCCTCGGGCAAATGTCCATATGATGTCACAGGAAGCGTCTTCTTTGGCTGTTATGACACCTGGAACTTCCTGACCTGTATAAACAGTCTTCTCAAGAACAAGGAAGTTATAATGCAAGCCACAGTTTACCTATGTGTTGATCAGAGTCTCTTTTCTCAGTAGCTTCACCGATATAGCAAATGGTTTGAATACAACTAAAGTCTCACATTTTCCTCCTGTGCTTTGTTTGTTTGCAAACTGCAATGTTTGAAGAGCAACTTCAGAATTGTTCAGCACGTTCCATGGTTTTGAATACCATTACAAATTGCAACTTTTTATAATGATCTGTTAGTGCACTGTTGAAGCAAAGATCATGGGTTTCATTCCCATTGAAGACTCGATATGTCCACAATTATAGCGAAGGAAATCGACTTTTCCTTTATGCTTATACAGTCACTTACCTCATGTAGGACAGCCTCGAGAAATGTCCATATCATGTCACAGGAAGCATCTTCTTTGGATGTTATGACACCTGGAACTTCCTGACCTGTATAAACAGTCTTCTCAAGAACAAGGAAGTTATAATGCAAGCCACAGTTTACCTATGTGTTGATCAGAGTCTCTTTTCTCAGTAGCTTCACCGATATAGCAAACGGTTTGAATGCAACTAAAGTCTCCCATTTTCCTCCTGTGCTTTGTTTGTTTGAAAACTACACTGTTGGAAGAGAAACTTAATTGTTGAGTATGCACAATGGTTTTGAATACCATTAGAAATTGCATCTTTTAATAGAGACCAGTAGGTGCACCGTTAAAGCAAAGATCATGGGATTCATTCCCATTAAAGACTGGATATGTCCACAATTATAGCGAAGGAAATCGACATTTCTTTTATGCCTATACAGTCACTTACCTCCTGTAGGACAGCCTCGGGCAAATGTCCATATGATGTCACAGGAAGCGTCCTCTTCGGCTGTTATGACACCTGGAATTTCCTGACCTGTATGTACAGTCTTCTCAAGAAGAAGGAAGTTATAATGCAAGCCACAGTTTACCTATGTGTTGATAAGACACTCTTTTCTCAGTAGCTTCAACGATATAGCAAACGGTTTGAATGCAACTAAAGTCTCACATTTTCCTCCTGTGCTTTGTTTGTTTGAAAACTACACTGTTGGAAGAGAAACTTAATAATTGTTGGGTATGCTCAATGGTTTTAAATACCATTACAAATTGCAACTTTTAATAGAGACCAGTAGGTGCACCGTTAAAGCAAAGATCATGGGTTTCATTTCCATTAAAGACTGGATATGTCCACAATTATAGCGAAGGAAATCGACATTTCTTTTATGCTTGTACAGTCACTTACCTCTTGTAGGACAGTCTTGGGCAAATCTCCATACAATGTCACAGGAAGCGTCTTGTTTGGCTGTTATGACACCTCGACCTTCCTGACCTGTATAAACAGTCTTCTCAAGGACAAGGAAGTTATAATGCAAGCCACAGTTTACCTATGTGTTGATCAGAGTCTCTTTTCTCAGTAGCTTCACCGATATAGCAAACGGTTTGAATGCAACTAAAGTCTCACATTTTCCTCCTGTGCTTTGTTTCTTTGCAAACTGCAATGTTTGAAGAGCACTTTCACAATTGTTCGGCACGTTCCATGGTTTTGATTACCATCACAAATTGCAACTTTTGATACCAGTATGTGTACCGTTAAAGCAAAGAACATGTGTTTCATTCCCATTGAAGACTCGATATGTCCACAATTATAGTGAAGGAAATAGACATTTCTTTTATGCTTATACAGTCACTTACCTCTAGTAGGACAGCCTCGGGCAAATGTCCATATGATGTCACAGGAAGCGTCTTCTTCGGCTGTTATGACACCTGGAACTTACTGACCTGTATAAACAGTCTTCTCAAGAACAACGAAGTTATAATGCAAGCCACAGTTTACCTATGTGTTGATCAGAGTCTCTTTTCTCAGTAGCTTCACCGATATAGCAAACGGTTTGAATGCAACTAAAGTCTCACATTTTCCTCCTGTGCTTTGTTTGTTTGAAAACTACACTGTTGGAAGAGAAACTTAAGAATTGTTGCGTATGCACAATGGTTTTGAATACCATTACAAATTGCATCTTTTAATAGAGACCAGTAGGTGCACCGTTAAAGCAAAGATCATGGGTTTCATTCCCATTAAAGACTGGATATGTCCACAATTATAGCGAAGGAAATCGATTTTTCTTTTATGCTTATGCAGTCACTTACCTCTTGCAGGACAGCCTTGGGCAAATCTCCATACAATGTCACTGAAAGACTCTTCTTTGGCTGTTATGACACCTCGAACTTCCTGACCTGTATAAACAGTCTTCTCAAGAAGAAGGAAGTTATAATGCAAGCCACAGTTTACCTATGTGTTGATCAGAGTCTCTTTTCTCAGTAGCTTCACCGATATAGCAAACGGTTTGAATGCAACTAAAGTCTCACATTTTCCTCCTGTGCTTTGTTTCTTTGCAAACTGCAATGTTTGAAGAGCAACTTCAGAATTGTTCAGCACGTTCCATGGTTATGAATAGCATTACAAATGGAAACTTTTGATAGAAACCAGTATGTGTACCGTTAAAGCAAAGATCATGGGCTTCATTCCCATTGAAGACTCGATATGTCCACAATTATAGCGAAGGAAATCGACTTTTCCTTTATGCTTATACAGTCACTTACCTCTTGTAGGACAGCCTCGGGAAATGTCCATATCATGTCACAGGAAGCATCTTCTTTGGCTGTTATGACACCTGGAACTTCCTGACCTGTATAAACAGTCTTCTCAAGAACAAGGAAGTTACAATGCAAGCCACAGTTTACCTATGTGTTGATCAGAGTCTCGTTTCTCAGTAGCTTCACCGATATAGCAAACGGTTTGAATGTAACTAAAGTCTCACATTTTCCTCCTGTGCTTTGTTTCTTTGCAAACTGCAATGTTTGAAGAGCAACTTCAGAATTGTTCAGCACGTTCCATGGTTTTGATTACCATTACAAATGGCAACTTTTGATAGACACCAGTATGTGTACCCTTAAAGCAAAGACCATGGGCTTCATTCCCATTGAAGACTCGATATGTCCACAATTATAGCGAAGGAAATCGACTTTTCCTTTATGCTTATACAGTCACTTACCTCTTGTAGGACAGCCTCGGGAAATGTCCATATCATGGCACAGGAAGCATCTTCTTTGGCTGTTATGACACCTGGAACTTTCTGACCTGTATAAACAGTCTTCTCAAGAACAAGGAAGTTATAATGCAAGCCACAGTTTACCTATGTGTTGATCAGAGTCTCTTTTCTCAGTAGCTCCACCGATATAGCAAACGGTTTGAATGCAACTGAAGTCTCACATTTTCCTCCTGTGCTTTGTTTCTTTGCAAACTACAATGTTTGAAGAGCAACTTTAGAATTGTTCAGCACGTTCCATGGTTTTGAATACCATTACAAATTGCAACTTTTTATAGAGATCTGTAAGTGCACTGTTGAAGCAAAGATCATGGGTTTCATTCCCATTGAAGACTCGATATGTCCACAATTATAGCGAAGGAAATCGACATTTCTTTTATGCATATACAGTCACTTACCTCTTGTAGGACAGTCGTGGGCAAATCGCCTTTCAATGTCACAGGAAGCGTCTTCTTTGGCTGTTATGACACCTCGACCTTCCTGACCTGTATAAACAGTCTTCTCAAGAACAAGGAAGTTATAATGCAAGCCACAGTTTACCTATGTGTTGATCAGAGTCTCTTTTCTCAGTAGCTTCACCGAGATAGCAAACGGTTTGAATGCAACTAAAGTCTCACATTTTCCTCCTGTGCTTTGTTTCTTTGCAAACTGCAATGTTTGAAGAGCAACTTCAGAATTGTTCAGCACGTTCCATGGTTTTGAATACCATTACAAATTGCAACTTTTAATAGAGACCAGTAGCTGCACCGTTAAAGCAAAGATCAAGGGTTTCATTCCGATTAAAGACTGGATTTGTCCACAATTAGAGCGAAGGAAATCGATTTTTTCTTTTATGCTTATACAGTCACTTACCTCTTGCAGGACAGCCTTGGGCAAATGTCCATATGATGTCACAGGAAGCGTCTTCTTTGGATGTTATGACACCTGGAACTTCCTGACCTGTATAAACAGTCTTCACAAGAACAAGGAAGTTATAATGCAAGCCACAGTTTACCTATGTGTTGATCAGAGTCTCTTTTCTCAGTAGCTTCACCGATATAGCAAACGGTTTGAATGCAACTAAAGTCTCACATTTTCCTCCTGTGCTTTGTTTGTTTGAAAACTACACTGTTGGAAGAGAAACTTAAGAATTGTTCAGTATGCACAATGGTTTTGAATACCATTACAAATTGCAACTTTTAATAGAGACCAGTAGCTGCACCGTTAAAGCAAAGATCAAGGGTTTCATTCCCATTAAAGACTGGATTTGTCCACAATTATAGCGAAGGAAATCGATTTTTCTTTTATGCTTATACAGTCACTTACCTCTTGCAGGAGAGCCTTGGGCAAATCTCCATACAATGTCACAGGAAGCGTCTTCTTCGGTTGTTATGACACCTGGAACTTCCTGACCTGTATAAACAGTCTTCTCAGGAACAAGGAAGTTATAATGCAAGCCACAGTTTACCTATGTGTTGATCAGAGTCTCTTTTCTCAGTAGCTCCACCGATATAGCAAACGGTTTGAATGCAACTGAAGTCTCACATTTTCCTCCTGTGCTTTGTTTCTTTGCAAACTACAATGTTTGAAGAGCAACTTTAGAATTGTTCAGCACGTTCCATGGTTTTGAATACCATTACAAATTGCAAATTTTTATAGAGATCTGTAAGTGCACTGTTGAAGCAAAGATCATGGGTTTCATTCCCATTGAAGACTCGATATGTCCACAATTATAGCGAAGGAAATCGACATTTCTTTTATGCCTATACAGTCACTTACCTCCTGTAGGACAGCCTCGGGCAAATGTCCATATGATGTCACAGGAAGCGTCCTCTTCGGCTGTTATGACACCTGGAACTTCCTGACCTGTATATACAGTCTTCTCAAGAAGAAGGAAGTTATAATGCAAGCCACAGTTTACCTATGTGTTGATAAGAGACTCTTTTCTCAGCAGCTTCACCGATATAGCAAACGGTTTGAATGCAACTAAAGTCTCACATTTTCCTCCTGTGCTTTGTTTGTTTGAAAACTACACTGTTTGAAGAGAAACTTAATAATTGTTGGGTATGCACAATGGTTTTAAATACTATTACAAATTGCAACTTTTAATAGAGACCAGTAGGTGCACCGTTAAAGCAAAGATCATGGGTTTCATTCCCATTAAAGACTGGATATGTCCACAATTATAGCGAAGGAAATCGATTTTTCTTTATGCTTATACAGTCACTTACCTCTTGCAGGACAGGCTTGGGCAAATCTCCATACAATGTCACAGGAAGCGTCTTCTTTGGCTGTTATGACACCTCGAACTTCCTGACCTGTATAAACAGTCTTCTCAAGAAGAAGGAAGTTATAATGCAAGCCACAGTTTACCTATGTGTTGATCAGAGTCTCTTTTCTCAGTAGCTTCACCGATATAGCAAACGATTTGAATGCAACTAAAGTCTCACATTTTCCTCCTGTGCTTTGTTTCTTTGCAAACTGCAATGTTTGAAGAGCAACTTCAGAATTGTTCAGCACGTTCCATGGTTTTGAATAGCATTACAAATGGCAACTTTTGATAGAAACCAGTATGTGTACCGTTAAAGCAAAGATCATGGGCTTCATTCCCATTGAAGACTCGATATGTCCACAATTATAGCGAAGGAAATCGACTTTTCCTTTTTGCTTCTCAAACTCATTAATAATTCATGAAGAAAATACAAAGGAAATTAATGTTTAATGAGTGTTTGGAAATCAGATGAAACACTGCTCATTTTTGCATCCTTAATTTCTCCTTCTAAAATCATTTTGTTTGAGAAGTAATATCAAACATTCGACACAGTATTTCATCACAAGATCAAACACCTCGAAGTTCGTCAAAAATACTCCGCTGCGCGTCGTATTTTCAACTCTCTTCTCAGTGTTTGATCTTGTGATGAAACACTGTGTCTCATGTTTGATATATTACTTATACAGTCACTTACCTCTTGTAGGACAGCCTCGGGAAATGTCCATATCATGTCACAGGAAGCATCTTCTTTGGCTGTTATGACACCTGGAACTTCCTGACCTGTATAAACAGTCTTCTCAAGAACAAGGAAGTTACAATGCAAGCCACAGTTTACATATGTGTTGATCAGAGTCTCGTTTCTCAGTCGCTTCACCGATATAGCAAACGGTTTGAATGTAACTAAAGTCTCACATTTTCCTCCTGTGCTTTGTTTCTTTGCAAACTGCAATGTTTGAAGAGCAACTTCAGAATTGTTCAGCACGTTCCATGGTTTTGAATACCATTACAAATGGCAACTTTTGATAGACACCAGTATGTGTACCGTTAAAGCAAAGAC
Source organism: Dendrophyllia cribrosa (assembly GCA_024195265.1). Lineage (NCBI taxonomy): Eukaryota > Metazoa > Cnidaria > Anthozoa > Scleractinia > Dendrophylliidae > Dendrophyllia > Dendrophyllia cribrosa. Next base: position 16,710,092 of record JAJLRJ010000006.1, on the reverse strand, counting down.
CATGGGCTTCATTCCCATTGAAGACTCGATATGTCCACAATTATAGCGAAGGAAATCGACTTTTCCTTTATGCTTATACAGTCACTTACCTCTTGTAGGACAGCCTCGGGAAATGTCCATATCATGTCACAGGAAGCATCTTCTTTGGCTGTTATGACACCTGGAACTTTCTGACCTGTATAAACAGTCTTCTCAAGAACAAGGAAATTATAATGCAAGCCACAGTTTACCTATGTGTTGATCAGAGTCTCTTTTCTCAGTAGCTCCACCGATATAGCAAACGGTTTGAATGCAACTAAAGTCTCACATTTTCCTCCTGTGCTTTGTTTGTTTGCAAACTACAATGTTTGAAGAGCAACTTTAGAATTGTTCAGCACGTTCCATGGTTTTGAATACCATTACAAATTGCAACTTTTTATAGAGATCTGTAAGTGCACTGTTGAAGCAAAGATCATGGGTTTCATTCCCATTGAAGACTCGATATGTCCACAATTATAGCGAAGGAAATCGACATTTCTTTTATGCATATACAGTCACTTACCTCTTGTAGGACAGTCGTGGGCAAATCGCCTTTCAATGTCACAGGAAGCGTCTTCTTTGGCTGTTATGACACCTCGACCTTCCTGACCTGTATAAACAGTCTTCTCAAGAACAAGGAAGTTATAATGCAAGCCACAGTTTACCTATGTGTTGATCAGAGTCTCTTTTCTCAGTAGCTTCACCGAGATAGCAAACGGTTTGAATGCAACTAAAGTCTCACATTTTCCTCCTGTGCTTTGTTTCTTTGCAAACTGCAATGTTTGACGAGCAACTTCAGAATTGTTCAGCACGTTCCATGGTTTTGAATACCATTACAAATTGCAACTTTTAATAGAGACCAGTAGCTGCACCGTTAAAGCAAAGATCAAGGGTTTCATTCCGATTAAAGACTGGATTTGTCCACAATTAGAGCGAAGGAAATCGATTTTTTCTTTTATGCTTATACAGTCACTTACCTCTTGCAGGACAGCCTTGGGCAAATGTCCATAAGATGTCACAGGAAGCGTCTTCTTCGGCTGTTATGACACCTGAAACTTCCTGACCTGTATAAACAGTCTTCTCAAGAACAAGGAAGTTATAATGCAAGCCACAGTTTACCTATGTGTTGATCAGAGTCTCTTTTCTCAGTAGCTTCACCGATATAACAAACGGTTTGAATGCAACTAAAGTCTCACATTTTCCTCCTGTGCTTTGTTTGTTTGAAAACTACACTGTTGGAAGAGAAACTTAAGAATTGTTGAGTATGCACAATGGTTTTGAATACCATTACAAATTGCAACTTTTAATAGAGACCAGTAGCTGCACCGTTAAAGCAAAGATCAAGGGTTTCATTCCCATTAAAGACTGGATTTGTCCACAATTATAGCGAAGGAAATCGATTTTTCTTTTATGCTTATACAGTCACTTACCTCTTGCAGGACAGCCTTGGGCAAATCTCCATACAATGTCACAAGAAGCGTCTTCTTCGGTTGTTATGACACCTCGAACTTCCTGACCTGTATAAAGAGTCTTCTCAAGAACAAGGAAGTTATAATGCAAGCCACAGTTTACCTATGTGTTGATCAGTCTCTTTTCTCAGTAGCTTCACCGATATTGCAAACGGTTTGAATGCAACTAAAGTCTCACATTTTCCTGCTGTGCTTTGTTTCTTTGCAAACTGCAATGTTTGAAGAGCAACTTCAGAATTGTTCAGCACGTTCCATGGTTTTGAATACCATTTCAAATTGCAATTTTTAATAGAGACCAGTAGGTGCACCGTTAAAGCAAAGATCAAGGGTTTCATTCCCATTGAAGACTGGATATGCCCACAATTATAGCGAAGGAAATCGATTTTTTCTTTTATGCTTATACAGTCACTTACCTCTTGTTGGACAGCCTCTGGCAAATGTCCATATGATGTCACAGGAAGCATCTTCTTTGGCTGTTATGACACCTGGAACTTCCTGACCTGTATAAACAGTCTTCTCAAGAACAAGGAAGTTATAATGCAAGCCACAGTTTACCTATGTGTTGTTCACAGTCTCTTTTCTCAGTAGCTTCACCGATATAGCAAACGGTTTGAATGCAACTAAAGTCTCACATTTTCCTCCTGTGCTTTGTTTCTTTGCAAACTGCAATGTTTGAAGAGCAACTTTAGAATTGTTCAGCACGTTCCATGGTTTTGAATACCATTACAAATTGCAACTTTTTATAGAGATCTGTAAATCCACTGTTGAAGCAAAGATCATGGGTTTCATTCCCAGTAAAGACTGGATTTGTCCACAATTATAGCGAAGGAAATCGATTTTTCTTTTATGCTTATACAGTCACTTACCTATTGCAGGACAGCCTTGGACAAATCTCCATACAATGTCACAGGAAGCGTCTTCTTTGGCTGTTCTGACACCTCGAACGTCCTGACCTGTATAAACAGTCTTCTCAAGAAGAAGGAAGTTATAATGCAAGCCACAGCTTACCTATGTGTTGATCAGTCTCTTTTCTCAGTAGCTTCACCGATATAGCGAACGGTTTGAATGCAACTTAAGTCTCACATTTTCCTGCTGTGCTTTTTTTTTTTGCAAACTGCAATGTTTGAAGAGCAACTTCAGAATTGTTCAGCACGTTCCATGGTTTTGAATACCATTACAAATTGCAACTTTTGATAGAGACCAGTATGTGCACCGTTAAAGCAAAGATCATGGGCTTCATTCCCATTGAAGACTCGATATGTCCACAATTATAGGGAAGGAAATCGACTTTTCCTTTATGCTTATACAGTCACTTACCTCTTGTAGGACAGCCTCGAGAAATGTCCATATCATGTCAAAGGAAGCATCTTCTTTGGCTGTTATGACACCTGGAACTTCCTGACCTGTATAAACAGTCTTCTCAAGAACAAGGAAGTTATAATGCAAGCCACAGTTTACCTATGTGTTGATCAGAGTCTCTTTTCTCAGTAGCGTCACCGATATAGCAAACGGTTTGAATGCAACTAATGTCTCACATTTTCCTCCTGTGCTTTGTTTGTTTGCAAACTGCAATGGTTGAAGAGCAACTTTAGAATTGTTCAGCACGTTCCATGGTTTTGAATACCATTACAAATTGCAACTTTTGATAGAGACCAGTATGTGCACCGTTAAAGCAAAGATCATGGGCTTCATTCCCATTGAAGACTCGATATGTCCACAATTATAGGGAAGGAAATCGACTTTTCCTTTATGCTTATACAGTCACTTACCTCTTGTAGGACAGCCTCGAGAAATGTCCATATCATGTCAAAGGAAGCATCTTCTTTGGCTGTTATGACACCTGGAACTTCCTGACCTGTATAAACAGTCTTCTCAAGAACAAGGAAGTTATAATGCAAGCCACAGTTTACCTATGTGTTGATCAGAGTCTCTTTTCTCAGTAGCTTCACCGATATAGCAAACGGTTTGAATGCATTTAAAGTCTCACATTTTCCTCCTGTGCTTTGTTTCTTTGCAAACTGCAATGTTTGAAGAGCAACTTCAGAATTGTTGAGCACGTTCCATGGTTTTGAATACCATTACAAATTGCAACTTTTGATAGAGACCAGTATGTGTATCGTTAAAGCAAAGATCATGGGTTTCATTGCCATTGAAGACTCGATATGTCCACAATTATAGCGAAGGAAATCGATTTTTCTTTTATGCTTATACAGTCACTTACCTCTTGTAGGACAGCCTCGGGCAAATGTCCATATGATGTCACAGGAAGCGTCTTCTTTGGCTGTTATGACACCTGGAACTTCCTGACCTGTATAAACAGTCTTCTCAAGAACAAGGAAGTTATAATGCAAGCCACAGTTTACCTATGTGTTGATCAGAGTCTCTTTTGTCAGTAGCTTCACCGATATAGCAAACGTTTTCAATGGAACTAAAGTCTCACATTTTCCTCCTGTGGTTTCTTTGTTTGAAAACTACTCTGTTGTTAGGGTAACTTCAGAATTGTTGAGCAGGGTCCATGGTTTTAAATGCGATTACTGTTCGTCCTTTACAACTTTTGGTGAACCCGGTACGGTCACCGTTAACAGCAGAGATCATGGGTTTGATTCCCATTAAAGACTTGATATGTCCACAATTATAGCGAAGGAAATCGATTTTTCTTTTATACTTATACAGTCACTTACCTCTTTTAGGACAGCCTGGGGCAAATCTCCATACGATGTCACAAGAAGCGTTTTCTTTGGCTGTTATGACACCTGACCTGTATAAACAGTCTTCTCAAGAACAAGGAAGTTACAATGCATGTCAGAATTTACCTATGTTGTGATGAGCGTCTGTTTTCTCGGTAGCTTCACCGATATAGCAAACGATTTGAATGCAACTATAGTCTCACATTTTTTTCGTGTACTTTGTTTGTTTGCAAAGTACATTGTTGAAAGACTAACTTGAGAATTGTTGAGTGAGGACCGTGGTTGTGAATGCCATTAAAAATTTCAACTTTTAGTAGAGCCCAGTAGCTCCACCGTTAAAGTAAAGACGATGGGTTTGAACTTCAATGCAACCTCAGATTTACTGTTCGTCCTTTACAACTTTTGGTAGATCCCGGTATGGTTACCGTTAACAGCAATCATCATGGGTTTGATTCCCATTAAAGACTCCATGTGTACACAATTATAGCGAATGAGATCGATTTCTCTTTTATGGTTATACAGTCAGTTACCGCTTGCAAGACAGGCTGGGGCAAATCTCCATACGATGTCACAGGAAGCGTCTTCTTTGGCTGGTATGACACCTGGAACTTCCTGATCTAAATAAACAGTCTTCTCAAGAAGAAGGAAGTTATAATGCAAGCCACAGTTTACCTATGTGTTGATCAGAGTCTCTTTTCTCAGTAGCTTCACCGATATAGCAAACGGTTTGAATGCAACTAAAGTCTCATATTTTCCTCCTGTGCTTTGTTTCTTTGCAAACTGCAATGTTTGAAGAGCAACTTCAGAATTGTTCAGCACGTTCCATGGTTTTGAATACCATTACAAATTGCAACTTTTGATAGAGACCAGTATGTGCACCGTTAAAGCAAAGATCATGGGCTTCATTCCCATTGAAGACTCGATATGTCCACAATTATAGCGAAGGAAATCGACTTTTCCTTTATGCTTATACAGTCACTTACCTCTTGAAGGACAACCTCGGGAAATGTCCATATCATGTCACAGGAAGCATCTTCTTTGGCTGTTATGACACCTGGAACTTCCTGACCTGTATAAACAGTCTTCTCAAGAACAAGGAAGTTATAATGCAAGCCACAGTTTACCTATGTGTTGATCAGAGTCTCTTTTCTCAGTAGCTTCACCGATATAGCAAACGGTTTGAATGCAACTAAAGTCTCACATTTTCCTCCTGTGCTTTGTTTCTTTGCAAACTGCAATGTTTGAAGAGCAACTTCAGAATTGTTCAGCACGTTCCATGGTTTTGAATACCATTACTTATTGCAACTGTTGATAGAGACCAGTATGTGCACCGTTAAAGCAAAGATCATGGGCTTCATTCCCATTGAAGACTCGATATGTCCACAATTATAGGAAAGGAAATCGACTTCTCCTTTATGCTTATACAGTCACTTACCTCTTGTAGGACAGCCTCGAGAAAAGTCCATATCATGTCACAGGAAGCATCTTCTTTGGATGTTATGACACCTGGAACTTCCTGACCTGTATAAACAGTCTTCTTAAGAAAAGAACAAGGAAGTTATAATGCAAGCCACAGTTTACCTATGTGTTGATCAGAGTCTCTTTTCTCAGTAGCTTCACCGATATAGCAAACGGTTTGAATGCAACTAAAGTCTCACATTTTCCTCCTGTGCTTTGATTGTTTGCAAACTGCAATGTTTGAAGAGCAACTTTAGAATTGTTCAGCGCGTTCCATGGTTTTGAATACCATTACAAATTGCAACTTTTTATACAGATCTGTAAGTCCACGGTTGAAGCAAAGATCATGGGTTTCATTCCCATTGAAGACTCGCTATGTCCACAGTTATAGCGAAGGAAATCGACATTTCTTTTATGCTTATACAGTCACTTACCTCTTGTAGGACAGTCTTGGGCAAATCTCCATACAATGTCACAGGAAGCGTCTTCTTTGGCTGTTATGACACCTCGACCTTCCTGACCTGTATAAACAGTCTTCTCAAGAACAAGGAAGTGATAATGCAAGCCACAGTTTACCTATGTGTTGATCAGAGTCTCTTTTCTCAGTAGCTTCACCGATATAGCAAACGGTTTGAATGCAACTAAAGTCTCACATTTTCCTCCTGTGCTTTGTTTCTTTGCAAACTGCAATGTTTGAAGAGCAACTTCAGAATTGTTCAGCACGTTCCATGGTTTTGAATACCATTACAAATTGCAACTTTTGATAGAGACCAGTATGTGTACCGTTAAAGCAAAGATCATGGGTTTCATTGCCATTGAAGACTCGATATGTCCACAATTATAGCGAAGGAAATCGACATTTCTTTTATGCTTATACAGTCACTTACCTCTTGTAGGACAGCCTCGGGCAAATGTCCATATGATGTCACAGGAAGCGTCTTCTTTGGCTGTTATGACACCTGGAACTTCCTGACCTGTATAAACAGTCTTCTCAAGAACAAGGAAGTTATAATGCAAGCCACAGTTTACCTATGTGTTGATCAGAGTCTCTTTTCTCAGTAGCTTCACCGATATAGCAAACGTTTTCAATGGAACTAAAGTCTCACATTTTCCTCCTGTGGTTTCTTTGTTTGAAAACTACTCTGTTGTTAGCGTAACTTCAGAATTGTTGAGCAGGGACCATGGTTTTAAATGCGATTACTGTTCGTCGTTGACAACTTTTGGTGAACCAGGTACGGTCACCGTTAACAGCAGAGATCATGGGTTTGATTCCCATTGAAGACTTGATATGTCCACAATTATAGCGAAGGAAATCGATTTTTCTTTTATTCTTATACAGTCACTTACCTCTTTTAGGACAGCCTGGGGCAAATCTCCATACGATGTCACAAGAAGCGTCTTCTTTGGCTGTTATGACACCTGACCTGTATAAACAGTCTTCTCAAGAACAAGGAAGTTACAATGCAAGTCAGAATTTACCTATGTTGTGATGAGCGTCTGTTTTCTCGGTAGCTTCACCGATGTAGCAAACGGTTTGAATGCAACTATAGTCTTACATTTTCTTCGTGTACGTTGTTTGTTTACAAAGTAAATTGTTGAAAGAGTAACTTGAGAATTGTTGAGCAAGGACCGTGGTTTTGAATGCCATTAAAACTTTCAACTTTTAGTAGAGCCCAGTAGGTCCACCGTTAAAGTAAAGACGATGAGTTTGCACTTCAATGCAACCTCAGATTTACTGTTCGCCCTTTACAACTTTTGGTAGATCCCGGTATGGTTACCGTTAACAGCAATCATCATGGGTTTGATTCCCATTAAAGACTCCATGTGTACACAATTATAGCGAATAAGATCGATTTCTCTTTTATGGTTATACAGTCACTTACCTCTTGCAGGACAGCCTGGGGCAAATCTCCATACGATGTCACAGGAAGCGTCTTCTTTGGCTGTTATGACACCTGGAACTTCCTGATCTAAATAAACAGTCTTCTCAAGAACAAGAAAGTTAAAATGCAAACCAGAGTTTACCTATGTTTTTATGAGCGCCTCTTTTTCGCAGTAGCTTTACCGATATAGCAAACGGTTTGATAACAACTATAGTCTCACATTTTCCTCGTATGCTTTATTTGTTTGAAAACTACACTGTTGGAAGAGTAACTTCAGAATTGTTGAGTATGCACAATGATGTTGAACACCGTTACAATTTGCAACTTTTAATAGAGACCAGTAGGTGCACCGTTAAAGCAAAGATCATAAGTTTCATTCAAATTAAAGACAGGATATGTCCACAATTATAGCAAAGAAAATCCATTTTTCTTTGATGCTTATACAGTCACGTATCTCTTGTAGGACAGCCTCGGGCAAATGTCCATATGATGTCACAGGACGCGTCGTCTTCGGCTGTTATGACACCTGGAACTTCCTGACCTGTACAAACAGTCTTCTCAAGAACAATGAAGTTATAATGCAAGCCACAGTTTACCTATGTGTTGATCAGAGTCTCTGTTCTCAGTAGCTTCACCGATATAGCAAACGGTTTGAATGCAAGTAAAGTCTCACATTTTCCTCCTGTGCTTTGTTTGTTTGAAAACTACACTGTTGGAAGAGAAACTTAAAAATTGTTGAGTATGCACAATGGTTTTGAATACCATTACAAATTGCAACTTTTGATAGAGACCAGTACGTGCACCGTTAAAGCAAAGATCATGGGTTTCATTGCCATTGAAGACTCGATATGTCCACAATTATAGCGAAGGAAATCGACATTTCATTTATGCTTATACAGTCACTTACCTCTTGCAGGACAGCCTTGGGCAAATCTCCAAACAATGTCACAGGAAGCGTCTTCTTTGGCTGTTATGACACCTCGACCTTCCTGACCTGTATAAATAGTCTGCTCAAGAACAAGGAAGTTATAATGCAAGCCACAGTTTACCTATGTGTTGATCAGAGTCTCTTTTCTCAGTAGCTCCACCGATATAGCAAACGGTTTGAATACAACTAAAGTCTCACATTTTCCTCCTGTGCTTTGTTTCTTTGCAAACTGCAATGTTTGAAGAGCAACTTTAGAATTGTTCAGCACGTTCCATGGTTTTGAATACCATTACAAATTGCAACTTTTGATAGAGACCAGTATGTGTACCGTTAAAGCAAAGATCATGGGATTCATTGCCATTGAAGACTCGATATGTCCACAATTATAGCGAAGGAAATCGACATTTCTTTTATGCTTATACAGTCACTTACCTCTTGTAGGACAGCCTCGGGCAAATGTCCATATGATGTCACAGGAAGCGTCTTCTTTGGCTGTTATGACACCTGGAACTTCCTGACCTGTATAAAGAGTCTTCTCAAGAACAAGGAAGTTATAATGCAAGCCACAGTTTACCTATGTGTTGATCAGAGTCTCTTTTCTCAGTAGCTTCACCGATATAGCAAACGTTTTCAATGGAACTAAAGTCTCACTTTTTCCTGCTGTGGTTTCTTTGTTTGAAAACTACTCTGTTGTTAGAGTAACTTCAGAATTGTTGAGCATGGACCATGGTTTTAAATGCGATTACTGTTCGTCCTTTACAACTTTTGGTGAACCAGGTACGGTCACCGTTAACAGCAGAAATCATGGGTTTGATTCCCATTAAAGACTTGTATGTCCACAATTATAGCGAAGGAAATCGATTTTTCTTTTATTCTTATACAGTCACTTACCTCTTTTAGGACAGCCTGGGGCAAATCTCCATACGATGTCACAAGAAGCGTCTTCTTTGGCTGTTATGACACCTGACCTGTATAAACAGTCTTCTCAAGAACAAGGAAGTTACAATGCAAGTCAGAATTTACCTATGTTGTGATGAGCGTCTGTTTTCTCGGTAGCTTCACCGATGTAGCAAACGGTTTGAATGCAACTATAGTCTTACATTTTCTTCGTGTACGTTGTTTGTTTGCAAAGTAAATTGTTGAAAGAGTAACTTGAGAATTGTTGAGCAAGGACCGTGGTTTTGAATGCCATTAAAACTTTCAACATTTAGTAGATCCCAGTAGGTCCACCGTTAAAGTAAAGACGATGAGTTTGCACTTCAATGCAACCTCAGATTTACTGTTCGCCCTTTACAACTTTTGGTAGATCCCGGTATGGTTACCGTTAACAGCAATCATCATGGGTTTGATTCCCATTAAAGACTCCATGTGTACACAATTATAGCGAATAAGATCGATTTCTCTTTTATGGTTATACAGTCACTTACCTCTTGCAGGACAGCCTGGGGCAAATCTCCATACGATGTCACAGGAAGCGTCTTCTTTGGCTGTTATGACACCTGGAACTTCCTGATCTAAATAAACAGTCTTCTCAAGAACAAGAAAGTTAAAATGCAAACCAGAGTTTACCTATGTTTTTATGAGCGCCTCTTTTTCGCAGTAGCTTTACCGATATAGCAAACGGTTTGATAACAACTATAGTCTCACATTTTCCTCGTATGCTTTATTTGTTTGAAAACTACACTGTTGGAAGAGTAACTTCAGAATTGTTGAGTATGCACAATGATGTTGAACACCGTTACAATTTGCAACTTTTAATAGAGACCAGTAGGTGCACCGTTAAAGCAAAGATCATAAGTTTCATTCAAATTAAAGACAGGATATGTCCACAATTATAGCGAAGAAAATCCATTTTTCTTTGATGCTTATACAGTCACGTACCTCTTGTAGGACAGCCTCGGGCAAATGTCCATATGATGTCACAGGACGCGTCGTCTTCGGCTGTTATGACACCTGGAACTTCCTGACCTGTATAAACAGTCTTCCCAAGAACAATGAAGTTATAATGCAAGCCACAGTTTACCTATGTGTTGATCAGAGTCTCTTTTCTCAGTAGCTTCACCGATATAGCAAACGGTTTGAATGCAACTAAAGTCTCACATTTTCCTCCTGTGCTTTGTTTGTTTGAAAACTACACTGTTGGAAGAGAAACTTAAAAATTGTTGAGTATGCACAATGGTTTTGAATACCATTACAAATTGCAACTTTTGATAGAGACCAGTACGTGCACCGTTAAAGCAAAGATCATGGGTTTCATTGCCATTAAGGACTGGATATTTCCACAATTATAGCGAAGGAAATCGATTTTTCTTTTATGCTTATACAGTCACTTACCTCTTGCAGGACAGCCTTGAGCAAATCTCCATACAATGTCACAGGAAGCGTCTTCTTTGGCTGTTATGACACCTCGACCTTCCTGACCTGTATAAATAGTCTGCTCAAGAAGAAGGAAGTTATAATGCAAGCCACAGTTTACCTATGTGTTGATCAGAGTCTCTTTTCTCAGTAGCTCCACCGATATAGCAAACGGTTTGAATGAAACTAAAGTCTCACATTTTCCTCCTGTGCTTTGTTTCTTTGCAAACTGCAATGTTTGAAGAGCAACTTTAGAATTGTTCAGCACGTTCCATGGTTTTGAATACCATTACAAATTGCAACTTTTGATAGAGACTAGTATGTGTACTGTTAAAGCAAAGATCATGAGTTTCATTCCCATTGAAGACTCGATATGTCCACAATTATAGCGAAGGAAATCGACATTTCTTTTATGCCTATACAGTCACTTACCTCCTGTAGGACAGCCTCGGGCAAATGTCCATATGATGTCACAGGAAGCGTCCTCTTCGGCTGTTATGACACCTGGAACTTCCTGACCTGTATATACAGTCTTCTCAAGAAGAAGGAAGTTATAATGCGAGCCACAGTTTACCTATCTGTTAATAAGAGACTCTTTTCTGAGTAGCTTCACCGATATAGCAAACGGTTTGAATGCAACTAAAGTCTCACATTTTCCTCCTGTGCTTTGTTTGTTTGAAAACTACACTGTTGGAAGAGAAACTTAATAATTGTTGGGTATGCACAATGGTTTTAAATACCATTACAAATTGCAACTGTTAATAGAGACCAGTAGGTGCACCGTTAAAGCAAAGATCATTAGTTTCATTCCCATTAAAGACTGGATATGTCCACAATTATAGCGAAGGAAATCGATTTTTCTTTTATGCTTATACAGTCACTTACCTCTTGCAGGACAGCCTTGGGCAAATCTCCATACAATGTCACTGGAAGCGTTTTCTTTGGCTGTTATGACACCTCGAACTTCCTGACCTGTATAAACAGTCTTCTCAAGAAGAAGGAAGTTATAATGCAAGCCACAGTTTACCTATGTGTTGATCAGAGTCTCTTTTCTCAGTAGCTTCACCGATATAGCAAACGGTTTGAATGCAACTAAAGTCTCACATTTTCCTCCTGTGCTTTGTTTCTTTGCAAACTGCAATGTTTGAAGAGCAACTTCAGAATTGTTCAGCACGTTCCATGGTTTTGAATACCATTACAAATGGCAACTTTTGATAGAAATCAGTATGTGTACCGTTAAAGCAAAGATCATGGGCTTCATTCCCATTGAAGACTCGATATGTCCACAATTATAGCGAAGGAAATCGACTTTTCCTTTATGCTTATACAGTCACTTACATCTTGTAGGACAGCCTCGGGAAATGTCCATATCATGTCACAGGAAGCATCTTCTTTGGCTGTTATTACACCTGGAACTTCCTGACCTGTATAAACAGTCTTCTCAAGAACAAGGAAGTTATAATGCAAGCCACAGTTTACCTATGTGTTGATCAGAGTCTCTTTTCTCGGTAGGTCCACCGATATAGCAAACGGTTTGAATGCAACTAAAGTCTCACATTTTCCTTCTGTGCTTTGTTTGTTTGCAAACTGCAATGTTTGAAGAGCAACTTTAGAATTGTTCAGCACCTTCCATGGTTTTGAACACCATTACAAATTGCAACTTTTTATAGAGATCTGTAAGTGCACTGTTGAAGCAAAGATCATGGGTTTCATTCCCATTGAAGACTCGATATGTCCACAATTATAGCGAAGGAAATCGACATTTCTTTTATGCTTAAACAGTCACTTACCTCTTTTAGGACAGCCTCGGGCAAATGTCCATATGATGTCACAGGAAGCGTCTTCTTCGGCTGTTATGACACCTGGAACTTCCTGACCTGTATAAACAGTCTTCTCAAGAACAAGGAAGTTATAATGCAAGCCACAGTTTACCTATGTGTTGACCAGAGTCTCTTTTCTCAGTAGCTTCACCGATATAGCAAACGGTTTGAATGTAACTAAAGTCTCACATTTTCCTGCTGTGCTTTGTTTGTTTGCAAACTGCAATGTTTGAAGAGCAACTTTAGAATTGTTCAGCACGTTCCATGGTTTTGAATACCATTACAAATTGCAACGTTTTATAGAGATCTGTAAGTCCACTGTTGAAGCTACCAGTAGGTGCACCGTTAAAGCAAAGATGATGGGTTTCATTCCCATTAAAGACTGGATATGTCCACAATTATAGCGAAGGAAATCGACATTTCTTTTATGCTTATACAGTCACTTACCTCTTGTAGGACAGCCTCGGGCAAATGTCCATATGATGTCACAGGATGCGTCTTCTTCGGCTGTTATGACACCAGGAACTTCCTGACCTGTATAAACAGTCTTCTCAAGAAGAAGGAAGTTATAATGCAAGCCACAGTTTACCTATGTGTTGATCAGAGTCTCTTTTCTCAGTAGCTTCACCGATATAGCAAACGGTTTGAATGCAACTAAAGTCTCACATTTTCCTCCTGTACTTTGTTTGTTTGAAAACTACACTGTTGGAAGAGAAACTTAAGAATTGTTGAGTATGCTCAATGGTTTTGAATACCATTACAAATTGCAACTTTTAATAGAGACCAGTAGGTGCACCGTTAAAGCAAAGATCATGGGTTTCATTCCCATTAAAGACTCGATATGTCTACAATAATAGCGAAGGAAATCGACATTTCTTTTATGCTTATACAGTCACTTACCTCTTGTAGGACAGTCGTGGGCAAATCTCCATACAATGTCACAGGAAGCGTCTTCTTTGGCTGTTATGACACCTCGACCTTTCTGACCTGTATAAACAGTCTTCTCAAGAACAAGGAAGTTATAATGCAAGCCACAGTTTACCTATGTGTTGATCAGAGTCTCTTTTCTCAGTAGCTTCACCGATATAGCAAACGGTTTGAATGCAACTAAAGTCTCACATTTTCCTCCTGTGCTTTGTTTCTTTGCAAACTGCAACGTTTGAAGAGCAACTTCAGAATTGTTCAGCACGTTCCATTGTTTTGAATACCATTACAAATTGCAACTTTTAATAGAGACCAGTAGGTGCACCGTTAAAGCAAAGATCAAGGGTTTCATTCCCATTAAAGACTGGATTTGTCCACAATTATAGCGAAGGAAATCGATTTTTCTTTTATGCTTATACAGTCACTCACCTCTTGTAGGACAGCCTCGGGCAAATGTCCATATGATGTCACAGGAAGCGTCTTCTTCGGCTGTTATGACACCTGGAACTTCCTGACCTGTATAAACCGTCTTCTCAAGAACAAGGAAGTTATAATGCAAGCCACAGTTTACCTATGTGTTGATCAGAGTCTCTTTTCTCAGTAGCTTCACCGATATAGCAAACGGTTTGAATGCAACTAAAGTCTCACATTTTCCTCCTGTGCTTTGTTTCTTTGCAAACTGCAATGTTTGAAGAGCAACTTCAGAATTGTTCAGCACGTTCCATGGTTTTGAATACCATTACAAATTGCAACTTTTAATAGAGACCAGTATGTATACCGTTAAAGCAAAGATCATGGCCTTCATTCCCATTGAAGACTGGATTTGTCCACAATTATAGCGAAGGAAATCGATTTTTTCTTCTTTTGTCCTCTCGCAGGACAACCTGGAGCAAATCTCCATAGGCTGTTACAGGAAGCGTCTTCTTTGGCAGTTAGGACACCTGGAACTTCCTGACCTGTATAAACAGTCTTCTCAAGAACAAGGAACTTAGAATGCAAAAAAGAGTTTAGCTATGTTTTGAAGAGCGTCTCTTTGTCGCAATAGCTTCACCGATATAGCAAACGGTTTGAATGCAACTAAAGTGTCACATTTTCCTCCTCTGCTTTGTTTGTTTGAAAACTGCACTGTTGGAAGAGTAACTTCAGATCCGTTGAGCATTGACCATGGTTTTGAATGCGATTACTGTTCGTCCTTTATAACTTTTGGTAGATCCCGGTAGGGTCAGCGTTAACAGCAAAGATCATGGGTTTGATTCCCATTAAAGACTCGATATGTCCACAATTATAGCGAAGGAAATCGATTTTTCTTTCATGCTTATACAGTCACTTACCTCTCGTAGGACAGCCTCGTGCAAATCTCTATACGACGTCACAGAAATCGTCTTGTTTGGCTGTTATGACACCTGGAACTTCCTGACCTGTATAAACAGTCTTCTCAAGAACAAGGAAGTTATAATGGAAGCCACAGTTTACCTATGTGTTGATCAGCGTCTCTTTTCTCAGTAGCTTCACCGATATAGCAAACGGTTTGAATGCAACTAAAGTCTCACATTTTCCTCCTGTGCTTTGTTTGTTTGCAAACTACAATGTTTGAAAAGCAACTTCAGAATTGTTGAGCAGTGACCTTGGTTTTGAATACCATTAGAAATTGCAACTTTTAATAGAGACCTGTAAATCCACCGTTAAAGTAAAGATCATGGGTTTGATTGCCATTAAAAACTCGATATGTCCTGAATTATAGCGAAGGAAATCGATTTTTCTTTTATGCTTATACAGTCACTTACCTCTTGTTGGACAGCCTCGGGCAAATGTCCATATCATGTCACAGGAAGCGTCTTCTTCGGCTGTTATGACACCTGGAACTTCCTGACCTGTAAAAACAGTCTTCTCAAGAACAAGGAAGTTATACTGCAAGCCACAGTTTACCTATGTGTTGATCAGCGTCTCTTTTCTGAGTAGCTTCACCGATATAGCAAACGGTTTGAATGCAACTAAAGTCTCACATTTTCCTCCTGTGCTTTGTTTGTTTGAAAACTACACTGTTGGA
Source organism: Dendrophyllia cribrosa (assembly GCA_024195265.1). Lineage (NCBI taxonomy): Eukaryota > Metazoa > Cnidaria > Anthozoa > Scleractinia > Dendrophylliidae > Dendrophyllia > Dendrophyllia cribrosa. The sequence continues at coordinate 16,694,503 of JAJLRJ010000006.1, read as the reverse complement.
AGAGAAACTTAATAATTGTTGGGTATGCACAATGGTTTTAAATACCATTACAAATTGCAACTTTTAATAGAGACCAGTAGGTGCACCGTTAAAGCAAAGATCATGGGTTTCATTCCCATTAAAGACTGGATATGTCCACAATTATAGCGAAGGAAATCGATTTTTCTTTTATGCTTATACAGTCACTTACCTCTTGCAGGACAGCCTTGGGCAAATCTCCATACAATGTCACTGGAAGCGTTTTCTTTGGCTGTTATGACACCTCGAACTTCCTGACCTGTATAAACAGTCTTCTCGAGAAGAAGGAAGTTATAATGCAAGCCACAGTTTACCTATGTGTTGATCAGAGTCTCTTTTCTCAGTAGCTTCACCGATATAGCAAACGGTTTGAATGCAACTAAAGTCTCACATTTTCCTCCTGTGCTTTGTTTCTTTGCAAACTGCAATGTTTGAAGAGCAACTTCAGAATTGTTCAGCACGTTCCATGGTTTTGAATACCATTACAAATGGCAACTTTTGATAGAAATCAGTATGTGTACCGTTAAAGCAAAGATCATGGGCTTCATTCCCATTGAAGACTCGATATGTCCACAATTATAGCGAAGGAAATCGACTTTTCCTTTATGCTTATACAGTCACTTACATCTTGTAGGACAGCCTCGGGAAATGTCCATATCATGTCACAGGAAGCATCTTCTTTGGCTGTTATTACACCTGGAACTTCCTGACCTGTATAAACAGTCTTCTCAAGAACAAGGAAGTTATAATGCAAGCCACAGTTTACCTATGTGTTGATCAGAGTCTCTTTTCTCGGTAGCTCCACCGATATAGCAAACGGTTTGAATGCAACTAAAGTCTCGTTTTT
>JAJLRJ010000006.1:16653638-16688638 GCA_024195265.1 Dendrophyllia cribrosa | reverse complement strand
AATCAACTGAAGGTTTCTGAGCTCCGTTTTCAGTCGTGCATTTACATGCAGGCTTCCAGTTTTGGAAAATCCACACAGTTTACTCGCATGCCAATTCAGCTAAATCAATACTTCAACGTTTATTAGTAGAAGGTTTTTACCCTCGGCTAGGTACTATTGACACTTAAACAAAGTCATTGATTTTATGATCTTCAATCGAATGTGTGAGTTCAGGACTTTATCTGTCACGTAATGTTCGAAGTTTCCATCACGCGACTAGATCTATCACGCATTACCGGTACAATTGTGATTTATAAGATAATGCATTATAGTTACACTAAACTAAAAGACAAATCTCTAAGTTTAATAGATAGTTAAAACGAAATTTTTTACCAGCTTTTAGTAGAGATGTACTGCAAAGTGAAACTATAATCGTCTTTGGTAATTGTAATTACCGCTCACCGGGGTCCTGGGCTCATGTTGTCACGCATTCAGCTTCGACGAGTTTCGACAGTTTTGGTGTTTACTTGCTTGCCGATGAGGCTAAATCAACAATTTAACATTTGCTTGAACCAAAATGGAATGGATAATCCAATGTGTGAGCTCAGGACTCTATTTGTCAGGGCTAACAATAATGTCAGGGATCGATACGACTTATATAAACTCATGTGTTTACATGCAGAGAGAGCGTGAATCGTTGCAACAAAGTATTGACAAGAACTAACTGCAAGGTCAGTACGCGAGCTTTAATGATTCAGCAAGGTCCCAAGAGCAATCTAAACAACAAGATTATGGCCAGGAAAATTCGTACGTAACATCTTGATGCTTAAGAATTCAAATATCACGACCTTTCATTCCAATATTCGGAGCATCGGAGTGGAATTCGGGTGTTGATATTATGATTTTCCGGGGTATTTTCAGGGATATTGCAATGAATTTTGCCTTCAGTTAGTTTTAACTGCTATAAATAATATTTAAGGACAGTTTTTTTTCTCATTAACTAAGAAATTGCGTTAACAAATTGATTCTGCAATACTTTATTTTCTTAGATTTGGTCCTTCTCTCTTTGTCAGAACCATTCTGTAGTCACGTTGCTTTAACGGCTGTAGTCGCAATAAAATAACAGGTCCCAAAAATTTTATTCTCGATTTTATCAGAACTAGGATGGTTCTGAACCGTGGTAAAAATTGTTTCAAAAAAGAAGGTTGCACTTTGGCGATATTTGGATTGGAAGTTGTGCTAATTTGCATAATCACGCAATCTTTCATGATATGGGTGAGCATTGAAAGCTCTTGATTGACACCTGTCACTCCAAATGACTTGAAACTAGGCATGTTAACTAACATAGGTCCAGTCTTTATTCATGTGAAAAATAAATGAAATTCATTGTATTCTGTAACCAGGAGTGGTATGTAGTTTTGATGCTTATTGCGTTCGTCTGCGAACGCGATCCTAATTTCGTGTTGAATGTTCTGTATCATGTGTTGGGTGTCCTGTGCAATTTCCTTTAGCTTTAGTGTTTTTCAGGGGCAAATTCACGGGCGGGAACTGGTATCTACTTTGGCCTTGCTGTCATAGAGCTTGCTGCCGATCGGATAAGGACGCTTTCGCTTCGCTTATTAATCTGCGGCGCATAAAAGCAACTTTACGCTTTTCAACGGCCGAGGTTTGACGGCAAAATCCACCACGGACATTTCAGGGTCTGTTTACGAGCGCTGTCGATCCGCGTCGATCTCTACACAATTCATCGGTCTCTGTCACACGGCAAGTGAAATAATGGTTGGCTGCGATTTTTCTGTTTGGATCCAACAATTCTTCCCCGTAACTTATGCCCGCATGTTTTTGCTCGCTGTTGTTGCTGTTTTCAGGTATTAAAAATATAGACGGCTGCATCACGGTGTTCCTTTGTTTGCTTATCTTATCATTGCTGTTTTACTAAATAAAATTCGATTTCTTTATGATTTTGTTTAGTTTCATTGTAGATCGTGTAAGCTTATGTTTGAATCACCTCATCCTAATTATATCTGCGCTGCTGTTTGTCAAATATTCAATGTTATTCGCTTGATATATTTGCATGTATGTAAATGTGAACAAAAAGTAACTCAAATGTCACGCTGTTTCTTCCTTGAAGACTGTGACCGAGAGATGGACCTCTGTAGACGTCAAATTTTACAATAACTGCTTTTGGCAAATCAGGTTATTTATTTTTTTAAATAAATTGTTTCAAAAGAAGATTTTGTTGTCCATTTGTATGTGTTTGTTCATTAATTTCATAGGTTGAAAAGCGATTTGATGTAAACAAAACAAGACTTGGATTGTATAGTTCTAAACTGAAAATATCCCGAGAATATGACGACATAATAACTGCCACTCCTTAACCACACTAACCCTGGGGTTCCCATAAGTTAATCTAATTACAACTACGCTAAGTCAAATTACAAGTCTGGGGACTTCTGGCCGAACGTGTGTGCATGAGGTATGTTTGGAAAGTTTCATCCAGAGATCTATTTACCCGCCAAACCCAACCCATAAAGAATATAACTGACCAATATGAGGCTTCTCTCATTAGAATTATTTCTCAGAGATGGATGTCTTGTGCTGACTTGAACCTGCTCACGCTGGGACGGTGGAAGAAGGTGGTATGGTCTGATCCGCCGGAAGGCTAAACATAAGGTGTCCTGTGTCTGGGGAACTCGCAGCTGATATGGTTCAATAAAACATTTTGAGAAGGATTCACTGAGGAAAAATGAAAAGGAGCGATTTTAGAATACCCGGCCACTTCCATATCCCTGAACGTTTGGAAAAACGAGGCACATGTAAACAAAAGAAAGCATTTGTATTCAATGACATGCAAATAGGTGGCCGGGTATTTTACAGTTTAGCCGTCGTGGTTGCCTCTTTAATCCTCGGACGTACAAGGCCAAGGAGGAGAAGAGCGGACGCCACACACCTCCCTTAAGTTTTTTCTTCGATTTTATTCACGAACATTTATTGTAAGCACATGCCATTTTCTTCGTTTATCCTTGAGATACATTTTAGTAAGGTTTGGAGGCAATGGAAAGCGAGATCAATGCCTTTGGTACCTCATGTTACAGAATTATGCTCAACATCAAGATTATTGATAGGGTGCCCAATGCTACCATCTATGACCTAACCCAGACTGCCCCGCTAGTGGAAAATGTCAGAACCCGTCAACTGAGGTTTCTGGGCCATATACTCAGGATGCCTGATGACGAGCAATGCAAGGAGTATGCACTGTATATTCCATCACATGGGAAGAGGAAACCAGGAAGGCAACGAACCCTGTTTCTCAGATACATTCAACACCTTTTGGGTGACACAGACAACTTGATTGGCCCGGACAAGCTGTCTGAATTGGCACAGGATCGTTGTGGTTGGAGGAAGCTTGTAGTCGCCTGCTCTGCAGCCGACAGATGATGATGGAGGCAATCGGTTGCTCTGGTGACGAGATATGACATCATAATTAGCACAAGGTTAAGCCATTTTGAATAAAAATACGTGTTTCACATTTTTCTGGTCAAAAAAACATAAAACGCAACCAAAAGCAGCAAATTGTTAATTCTGTCGTATTTTACAGCTCCTGCAAGAAAATATTTTTTCCCCATAAATTTGAATTTTTAGTCAAATGCAAGATGATGACAGATCCCCAGCAGCGCCATCACCTATAATATTTATTTTAGATCCGGTAGAGCACATCATATCACTAAGGATGCTTATAGGTGCTATCCGACATCCGAGTTGTGAAAATCCGACATCCGACTTGTGATGATACGGTTGCCTCTCGTTGCTTCCGGCCACTGTAGGTGTTCGCGCGAGGCCTTCTCGCGCGAACGCGATGCGAAGTCAACGCAACTCTTTTTCTCTATTTTACATACATTGTTGTTTAAATAGATAGTTGATGACGAAATGTTTCTCACAAACTGTTTGACACTTGGCGAGTAGCGCCGGTGTATGTTAACTTGTCTTTAATTAATTATTAGCGACCTTCAGATTGGACTACGAGTACGAGATTGAGTACGAGTACGAGTTTTCAAACCAAATTCGTGTGCCTCATATACTTAATTATCACACCAATCTTACCCCTAACGTTTATTTACGTGTTAGTCAGCAACAGGAAGGAGTTACAGTTCGGTGGATACAATTATCTCGAAATTCGAAAGTCGTACTCGTACTTGATTTCGTACTCGTAGTCAAATCTGAAGGTCGCTATTATATATTTTGTGACAACAACTTGGTCAAAATGTTGCACGCCGGAATATTACAAAATTTTTACGGATCAGTTATTCAGACAAAATAAAACAAACGTTCCTTTTTAGAATTGACATCATACATTTGGCAGAAGAACAAGGCTAACCTTTTTATATTCGTCATCATGAACTCGACCCAGCTAAGACCCAGCTAACAAGATGTTGTTTTCCTCAATGGCGGCCTCGTGTGCGAATTCGTCGGGACACATTTTAATATTAACGTGCTCGTCTTGTTTTGGAAATGTCCGGTTTCCACTGACAATGTCACACACTACAAAACATGAAACAAGATTTAGTTAAAGACCATTTAACGACGAAATAACGAATTTCCTGTCGCATGTTGTCTCTACATGTTGCAACGAAAGACGCACAATGTAAAGTAAATTGAAGTATTATTTCCTGACCTTTACCAATATTTCCATTTGCTAAAATATCTCCTTGAGTGGTCTTCAGGCGGACTGCTGTAACAATGTAGTTAAGCTGATGATGAGGGCAAGATAAACTCGTTCGAACTTTTCCGTTTTCGCAATATGTCTTTACTCTTGCTTTTTTTCGCCGACTGACTAGGCCTTTATCACACGGCGGCCATGTTGACTCCCCGGAGAATAAAATGCTTTGTTTTTGCCCCCACCTCGTTTTCAACTTTTTTACTGCGAGGCTTCGCGGCGTTAATCTTTTGTTTTTATACAAAATGGCGGGTCGTGATAAAGGCCTTTGAACTCATGTTTTGAACGTGGCGCCAAGCAACCACGGGATTGAAATGGTGATCCCTGATTGGCTCATTTCATTTATGAAAGGCTCCCCACTGCACGTGTCAATGTAGCGGGAAAGAAACATTGGCTGCGGCCGCACTTGGTGAGTTAAGGTGGCTCTGTTGTTATTTCGGGCGCACTCGTCTATGACAAACTTTGTCTCATAACTTTTCCGGCTCTATAGCGATGCTTCTAAAACTTTGCGAAAACTTACAGCTATTATTTAGCAATAATATGATATAATTCGATTTTAACAAGAAAATTAACGATGTGAAAACTACATGACGTTTCGATGATCGACTTCATGTCATCATTGTCGAATAAATAAATTGAGGGTGACGGTTAAGCATATTTGTAGAAATAAGGGCGTGAGAAAATAAATTAGAATGCGTGGCATGAAAGCATTTAAGTAAAGAGTTTCGCGCGAATGGAATCCGCTTGCGTGTGCAGTTTCGGTCTTTTGTTCTTAATAAGCAGCATTTCGACTTCCTCTTGCAAGAATGTAAACTTAAAAAGGATATTTTTGAAATTGAAATATCATGAGAAGCTCATCGACTCAGCTATTAATCGCCTCCAGCATCCTCCAGACCAAGTCACAACACCATCTGATAGTCCTGTTCGGATTATTATACCATATAAAGATCAGAAATCGGCTGACGCGGTTCGCAGACAACTTTGCGACCTCGGAGTGAAAATTAACCAACAACTACAGCCAGTGTTCACAAGCAAAAAGATCGCTGATCATTTGAGAGTTACGGAAGAAAAACCACCCCTGATAAACCAGCAAAGTGTAGTATATGAATTTAAATGTGATTTGTGCGATACAAATTATATTGGTTACACTTGCCGCCACCTTCATCAGCGGGTTGACGAACATAAACATTCCGTGATCGGAAAACAGGGAAGAGCACGACTTGACACCCGTCGACTTAATTAAGAACTTCAAAGTGCTTAAGAAATGCCGCAGCAAACTCGAATGTTTGATCTTCGAAATGCTGCTTATTAAGAACAAAAGACCGAAACTGAACACGCAAGCGGATTCCATTCGCGCGAAACTCTTTACTTAAGGACGTTCGCGCGAAAATCTTCTAACATTGATTTTTTTTATAAAACTTTTGCTGCGGTTAGGCAATGAGTTACTCATGTCAGAAATGCAAAAAAAAGGGGGGTCACCGACTTCGTTTCGGCAATAAGACATCTGAAAGGTGACCCTAATTTCGAAAAATCGGCCTTACCTACTCGATATGGCCCCAATGTCTGTTAGTCCAAAAATATTGTTAATGAGTCTCTAAAATGTAATTTTCTGTGCCAAATTTTGTATCAGTGGGTCTATTAAGCAAATTCATTCAACTAGTAACGTTCTTTAAAGGAAATCTAATCTGTAAACGACAGCATTTGCAAACTCTGACAGCCGCAAGTTGCGAGGATTCGATGTCGCGCGGGTGAAAAAATTAAAAAATTAAACTTCCTACATTGATTTTTTGTTCATTTTTTTACAATCTGTCAAGAATTGGCAGAGAAAATTATCTATCAAAAAAAAATTGGGGGTCACCGACCATCCCAGCGAGTTAAATCTAAGCAAAGTTAACGCAACGGCTACCAGCCCTTCATGTGCTTAGATTTCTTCTCTTGCGCGCGCGCTCGTGCATGACGTAGCATGGCGTTGCGACATGAATTGCGTGCGCAGTAAGGATGCGCATAAACAATTAGCGCGAACGTCCTTAAGGACGTTCGCGCTAATAGGCCATTTCCGAGTTGCCTTTAGCCTCTCTTTCAAAGCGAGGCTAGGTGCGAAACCTTTCATATGAAAATGAGTTTTCATTCATATGCAAATAAGTTTTATTTGCATGTGAATGAAAACTCATTTTCATATGAAAGGTTTCGCACCTAGCCTCGCTTTGAAAGAGAGGCTAAATGCAACTCGGAAATGGCCTATTGTTTATGCGCATCTTTACTGCGCGCGCAATTCGTATTGCAACGCCATGCTACGTCATGCACGAGCGCGCGCGCAAAGCAAGAAATCTAAACAAATAAAGGGCTGGTAGCCGTTGCGTTAACTTCACTTAGATTTTACTCGCTTGGATGCTCGGTGACCCCTATTTTTTTCTTCATATATCACTTTCTTTACCGATTATCTACAGTTTGTGAAAAAAGGAAAAGAATCTGTCTTGTAGAAGTTTGATTTTATTCATTTTTTTATCCACGCGACGTCGAATAGCACTCATATCTCAGCTGTATGTTGTTTCCGAATGCCCTCTTTAAAGGGTTAACTCATTTAAAGGTTGAAAACAGTTCGAATTATATACGAATCAGGCCCACTTAGATAACATTTGAATATAATAGTTTCTCCCCAGCGATTCACCTTTGATATTTTTTAGCTAAAAGCCATGGACACTATGTCATGTTACGAGGACTAACTTTTCAAAAACAGGGTATATTCCTACACACTATATCTCTTAAATCAATTCGGTGACCCCTAATTTTTTTTGATGACATGAAGTCATCGAAACGTCATGCAGTTTTCATATCGTTAATTTTCTTGTTAAAATGTTTATCAAAATCGATTTTTATTAGAAATTCGATTTAAATGGGAAAAATATATTTGGTGATAATCGGGCTTAAATGAACCCCACTTTTTGAACAAAATCGCACCCTGTGAAAAATTTTGCTGTTATATTTGTGTTAAATTTCTGGAATCAGCTTACATTGACTTACTACATACCCTTACCAAGTTTCAGCAAAATCGTTGGAGCAGAAATGCGGTAGAATTAACGCCATCAAAATTTAGCCCTTTATAAATTCTCTTAAAATTTTAAATACTTCATGCTCTTTGAGTAAACAATCTACGAACCCAAATGTCTGGGAGAAGCCTTCACAATGCTTGCTAAATGTGAATTATAAGCCTATTGCAAATCGTGCGAACCGTTAAAAAGTATTCACTAGTTCTGTAAATATTATAAAATGTTCCAAAACCTGCTCAAATCTCCAATGCTGCATTTTCCATCATTTTTCGAAAATTATCTTGCAGTTTGGTGTCAAACTCCTTCCACATGAATTTCAAGGCACTGCAATACTTTTACATCTATTTTTTTTTGCTTAGAAGGGCTTCCAATTAGAGAAATAGTTGTTGGGATTATAAGCTGCTTCGCATCTGAGCTCAGGCGAAGCTGACAAGCAGTTTTCAGAGTTTTGTTTATGAATACGAAATGAGCACGCCAAAAATACGCGGCCGCATCAGGAATTTTGTTAAACCAGTTATTAAAATTTTAATGCATTAGTTGCAAATAACCGGGTTAACTACTCTAGTGCGGCCGCAGCCACTGTTTACCATTGGCTGCGGCCGCACTAGGGCAAAGATCTCATGGATATACTAACCAGACCGTGAAACAAAGACTAAACAATAGACTACACGGAAATAATAGATCACAAACAAAGACTATAACAATGGGGAATCATTGTGTGTATATCCATGAGATCTAAGCCCGCACTAGAGTAGTTGACCGGGTTACTTAGTTAATTGATTAAAATTAGTTAGTTTAACAAAATTCCTGATGCGGCCACGTATTTTTGGCGTTCACCGAATTTAAACCGTGTTAGCGGTTTCCATGGAAATTTATTAAAGAACAATATATTTTTTTTCACCGGTTTTTTTCAAACCACCTCGCTAGATAGTTTAGTGCAGGGGTCAATTCAATAAAACTTTTACAAGCGTTATTTACAAGTGTAGCTGTTGTTTTCAACCCTTAAAACAATGGCTACACTTGTAAATTACACTAAGTTTTATTGGCTGCGGCCGCACTTGGTGAGTTAACTGGGTTATTTTTTAGTAACCCGGTTAAAATAACTCGGTGAAAAGTGAAATAACCGAGTTTATTTTTCTAAGCGGCCGCACTTCAGAAGGTTGAACTTTGAATGTGAGAGATCATGCTATAACTTGCTAATGAGAGCCGCACAAAACAATACGATTAATGAGCGAAAACAATGCCTCTGCACGTGCATTTTACATATTAGGCCGGTTCACACTAGGGCCAAAGTGCACTTGAAGTGCACTTGATAATCAAGTAGACTTGAGGTCTACTTAGGAAAGACGAGACAATAGATTTTCAGGCATGACTACGCACAGCGTGCGTATTTTGATGCAAATTACTTGCGATCGCAAGTTGGTATGCAGTTGATTAGCCGTGATAAAATGTCATTTCTGACATCTGAGTGACGTAGGAGCGAACTAGTCAGAAATTATTATTCTGACGGCACGATATAGAGGTTTGCGTGTCGTCATGGGACATATCGGGACTATATAAGGGTTTGGCGGGAGATATTTGTCATTCTACGTCGGTCAGTCTTCTCGAACGTTGCCTTTTTTCGTTCAAGTTTTTGTGTCTCCTGACCTCGTGTTCCTGTTATGTCGATCTCGCAAGATGTTTAAGCGTTTTTAAACAACAAAATCGTTATTAGAACAGATCTTAAAGTTAGTAGCTGAATCCATCGATAAAATCAAGCATTTTAGTGTCGAAGGTGATGATGAACCGAGTAACGAGAAAAATAGAAGTCCCGCCGAGAGGAGTCTAAATCGTTTATGCCAAAGGGGAACAAAATACAGTACAAGTTCAATGCCAAACTTCAAATTCATTGGTCGGGGTTTAATCCCAACTTGGAACCAACGCGGTTTTAAAGGCCAATGCGTCGCTGTCTGAAGGTGCGTCTTTCATCGCCGAAGGTCAGAAACTAATCTTGTTAGCAGCTCAGATTCATTGGATTTTAGATGAACGGCGGCAGAGTAGTACACACAGCATGCATGAGCTGGCCGATGATGAAAAGGATGCCAAAAAGAATTGCCGCGCAGAGGAAAGAACTGAGAAGTCTGCTACGTCCACAGCTATCAGAAGATCCACCAAACAGCCTTATTCTTCGTGTCTTTCCACACTCTCGTCCCACCTTTGCTAGTTCCCGAAACCTATAAGAGTGCGTTCATACTACTTGTTCATCAAAAGGTAATTCACACAGAAGATTACTGGTGACACAGGAACGAAGTAAGTTTGAGGTTTCATTTGTTTATTCCCTGATTGATTCGCTCGAGATAAGCCAAAGAGCCTAATCGGAACCTGAAGAACTTTGAATTTGAGATCCGCCCTACCTCTAATTTCGTCATTTCTGCGCACGTTTTGGTAGGGAAGATTATTTTATCCATTGAGTTTGGCGAATCATTGGCGGCCCCAATTTCATTTTGAATGTTATCAGAGATGGTTACCAAATTCCATTTATTATGAGCTTCACGCCTCGGTATTATATCAACAGTGCAACAGCCCCTGAGATCCAAGCTTTGTTGCATGGCGAATTTATCTAGAATTTTTTGCGTTGATGGAATCGTTTCTTTTCCCTATATCCTCAACCGTTGAACTGCAATTGTTTAAGTTCAGGTAGTGGCTAGTTCTAGAAGAGGCGTATTTTGGATCTAAGACACAAATCTTCATAATGTATCCCACAGGAATTTATGTGCGAAGGCTTGCATTCTATTAGGAATGTGTTTTCAAGGATTACTTTTTCTCTTTGATTTGAAATCAGGATTCCATCATGTGGATATTTTTTCCAGAGCATCGAAAATATTTGGCTTTCTCGTGGGATTTTGGCATATGGCATACCAGATATTCTCAATTTATTGTGTTGCTGCTTGGTCTTTCCAGTGCATTTTTTAAGTTTACCAAATTCCTGGAACCTTTGGAACGCCTCTGGAATCGCAGGGCAGTCTGGAACCCATATTTATAATAATAATAATAATAATAATAATAATAATAATAAAGGTCTTTATTGCATAAGATGAAATACATATCCCATGCTACAAAGTAAAGTAAATAGCACAATTAACAAGAATATTAATATAAAGCTAGTGGTTCTAGTGGTACAGGTCTTCATTAGAATTAGATGCTGGATCTTTCCCGTTTTGGTTGTCAAGTTGATTGCGAGAAGTCTAATTGGTAGCCAAATTACCAATTTTCGTGGATCGGCTACAATATAATTGACACTCATGGTTTGTTTCTTGTAAGTAAGCTTGATTTCAGAGTTGACAAGCTTTGTTAGAAACTTATGAGCTCTGTGTTAATTTACAGGTGTCTAGGTATGTGCATGTTAAGAAAATTACGTCTATTGTTTGCCAGATTAATTCAATGACACCAAGGTATGGAATGTTACCCAATTTGACTGGCTGGATATTTGCATTTCATCATTAATTCTCGGCATTCTTGGAATTATTTTTCGTGCATGATTGGGAAGAAGACCCCATATTTTACAATTTGAAGTTTCAACAGTAGGGTTAGTCCGGCTAGTTCCGCTGCGACGCTTTTGTTCAGGATTTCAGTTTAGTTTCTTACAGGAATCGCTCCGCGGAAGTGTCGCAAAAGTCTTTTAGTTAAGGTAGCTTGCTGCGGACAAGTTTTCCACTGGAGCCTTTGAAGCTAATTTAACTTTATCGAGTCCAGAATTCTCTGGCAAATTATTTCAATGCGATTTATTGATTTCGACGATTATTCCCCAGTGGGGCGATGTTCTATTTGCCAATCTTAATTAGCTAGGGGTTTTTTATTTAGGTATCGGCTTATGCTTTAATTAAGGGATTTATATTATTTAGTTTGTTTTGTATCCCCTGTCGATTTTTCTCTCTAGATCCCCTAGTTGGTGACAAGTACTTGATTGCGTTTTTTGTATGCTAACGAAGTCAACGCCCCCCGGTGGCAAGCATGATTTGTTGTTAACACTCCCCGGTGGTGTGACAAGTACTTTGCCTCCGGTATTTGTCTCCTGACGAACGCCTCCCAGACCTTCCAGCTAATAAGGTCATCATCTGGGAATCGAAGCATGGTAAGAGAGATCTTGGAAGACCAGCAAAGACAATGGTAAAGATGATGATTGAACATGCTGGAGTAGAGACAAAGCAGGAGCTGGCCTGTCTCATGACAGACCGTGATGCAGAGAGTGTTAAGTCTCGTTCTGTAGACGGAACGGAGAGCTGAGCTGAACGCCCCCCGGTGGCGAGCATGATTTGTTGTTAACACCCGCTGTGTGGTGTGACAAATAGTTTGACTCCGTTGTTTGTATGCTAACGAATGCCCCCGGTGGCGAGCATGTTTTGTTAACACCCCCTGTGTGGTGTGACAAGTTGTTTGACTCCGTTGTTTGTATGCAACGAACGCCCCCCGGTGGCGAGCATGATTTGTTGTTAACACCCCCTGTGTGGTGTGACAAGGAGTTTGACTCCGTTGTTTGTATGCTAACGAACGCCCCCCGGTGGCGAACATGTTGTTAACACCCCCTGTGTGGTGTGACAAGTTCTTTGACTCCGTTGTTTGTATGCTAACGAACGCCCCCCGTTGGCGAGCATCGAAGTGAAGTTATAAGCCAAAATATTAGTTTGGATTTGTTGGTAAGTATATGGGTGTAGGTGCGGTCGTGTTGATGGAATAGGAAATTAAAAACTGGAAAAATCAATTCAGGTCATCTATGGACAGAGAAACAACAGAAAATGACTTGAAGCAGAGCATCGAGGAATCGGTAGTGAACGTAATTTGTCGTTAACACCTCCTGGTGATGTGACCTGTTTCTCGAGGAGTCCATAATTTGTATGCTAGTGGACACCCCCTTGGTGGAGAGTTTGATTTGCGTGTGTTGTTGACATTCGCCTGGTGATTTGACATGTACTGTGAGTCCGTTATTTGTATATTAGTTTAAGCACCCCCCCGGTAACGAGTTTAATTTGTTGTAAGCACCCCCGGTGGTGTTACATGAGTTTTGCGTCCATATTTTGTATGCTAGTTTGAGCACCTAACACCTCCTGGTGATGTGACCTGTTTCTCGAGGAGTCCATAATTTGTATGCCAGTGGACACCTCCTTGGTGGAGAGTTTGATTTGCGTGTGTTGTTGACATTCGCCTGGTGATTTGACATGTACATTGAGTCCGTTATTTGTATATTAGTTTAAGCACCCCCGGTAACGAGTTTGATTTGTTGTAAGCACTCCCAGTGGGGTTACATGAGTTTTGCGTCCAGGTAAGTTTGATTTGTTGTTTTATTTCTTATTAGCACTGGTCGATGGTGATATATTTTTTGAGCCCTTAAGGGTATATCGTTCGAAGACCCTGAGTTCGTTTTGGAGCTGTTCCCATCATTTGTTTTACGTAAGGGTCCTCTTGTTTTATGCAGTTGTAGTTTTTACCAATTCTGTCATTTTCCGTTTCTTTGTCTTTGTCTTTGCTTTTTTGTTTGTTTTTCTTTATTTGTTCGTTCCAGATGTTCTCAGCTGCGGTGTATGAGCACATTTCGCTGATTTCTGTGACCCGTCCTTAAAGAAGTTGGCGTTCAGGTTGGAGTCGGCAGTCATTGCTTCCAGAACCACAGGGACCACCTATTCATGCAGAGGGGCTTTTGCTGGAGGGGAGAACTTTGCCTGGTCCAGAGATGACATTCAAGCTTTTCCCGCCAAGACGGAGAATGTAGCCTTGTACCTGCAGCATTAATTGGACACTACGCACTCCCGTTGTGCAGTAGATTAAGCTGTTTATGACACTCAATGGCCTCATAATGTAGCGAGGATTTTCTCGCCTACCGATAATTTCATTATTCATGCTGTTAGTAGCGCTGCCAAAATAGAACCAGTTGTTGTGGACAACAACAACAACAACAAAAACAACAACAGCCTGTTTCAGCTGATTTGACAAGAAAGCTTTTGAGGCTTTGAATTGAGATATTTTGCTTGACTTGAAGAATGGTGTATTCTTATACTTACCTTTGTGGTAATTTTCAGTATTGAGGATTAAGTATAGAGACATTAGTTTTCATAGTGGTTACGACACCATTATCATTGATCAGTTATTTTACTATTACGGATTATTTACAAATAGTTTAAATATAATTATTGTACCGGACAATTCTCTGTTTAGTACTCATTCGCGCGTTAATAGTCAGCTGGACGTCAGCGCCCGATAATGCTGGGGTGACAGTTTGGACTCTAGTTGGTTTTGGAAATGTTGGATATTTAATTTTCTTAATTTCCTATTTCATTCATTTCCCTTTTTTTGTCTCTATTAAGATACATTCATCAGATGACTGACTGACTCATCCTAAATAAACTATTTCACATTGAATGTCTCGTGTTAGTGGAGTCAGAATATGTAATTTCTGACGTAGGAGCGAACTAGTCAGAAATTATTATTCTGACGGCACGATATAGAGGTTTGCGTGTCGTCATGGGACATATCGGGACTATATAAGGGTTTGGCGGGAGATATTTGTCATTCTACGTCGGTCAGTCTTCTCGAACGTTGCCTTTTTTTCGTTCAAGTTTTTATTTTTGTTACGCGGGGAAATGAAATGTTACACAAGTATCAAGTAATGTTATCAGTTTTAGTACCTTTGCCCCCGAGGTCCAGTGCCACTGCATTGTTATAGGGGGGTATACGTTTCCACATTTTTTTTTGGCCACATCTAAAGGGTGGTTTTTTAGTGGTTTTTCGTAGCTGGCGTGGCACAATTTTCTGAACTTTTGAAACATAATGTAAGTGAAATGTAATTTAAAAGGGTCAGGAGAATAGACAGAATATGTTATTAAGATACATTCATCAGATGACTGACTGACTCATCCTAAATAAACTATTTCACATTGAATGTCTCGTGTTAGTGGAGTCAGAATCAAAGTTGAAGCACTAAAGTACGATATGCATAAAACGCTAAGTCGATAGTAAAATATTTTTTCTTATCATGTCAAGTTTTATTTGAACTTAATTCAGCAAAACATCAGCCTGGTGTAACGCTATGCTCACTTTTTGTTAATTTTTGGGAACGTTTTCGTGCTCGTCATAAAAACATGTTTTTGTAACTTATGAGTATTGAATGCGCGCATGGCTGTAGTGTTTTTGATTGGTTAAACCTGAGAATTTGACAACAACCTTTTTTTCTCAATGTAGAATTTTTTACCCTAAGTCGGCTTGAAATACGCCTTCCAATACAACAGCTAAAGTAAAACTTGAGATCCTGCTTGAGAGTCTTTTAGAAGTCGTCCGTGACTGCGAATCGTAAACCAAAACGCAGAGAGCTCGTTCCCTGTGGAATTCAAAGTTTCACGCACACGTGCTTTTAACTGCACGGCTGCACGGCTTTACTGTCATTGGTCAAGTGCGTTCCCAAGTAAGGGGTGGACCTTACTTTGAAGTGCACTTGGATTCTTTTGTTTTACACATATCGCCAGGGCAACAAAGAATCCATTAAGTGCGGTCATTAAAACGTTCACACTCCAAGTACGCGAGCTACACTTGGGTGATTCCGCACAAACCAACAGCACGTGCTATTCAAAAAGACGTTTTTGATAAAAAAAGAAGGGAAATTATTTAACTTTCTAATTACATTCAGCATGATATTAATTTTTACCTCTTTGATACATTTTACAATGAGATTTAAACGTGTAAATAAATCCGATGAGCGCTTCTATTGAAACGTAAGTCTGACTTAGAAAACGCTCTAGGAGTTCACACTACATGTACGTACCGAGTGCACTTCAAGTGCACTTAAGAGCCCTAGTGACAACCGGCCTATTGTTATTCTCTGCAAAACAACATTGTCAAATGATCAAATTATAGTTCTGTTCTCTTGCGCTACGCTTCGCCGCACAAAAATCATTTCCAATGTAACACTCACACGAGTTGGAGGAGGGCCCGCCAGTAATCTTTATTGCTTCAGAATGTGTACATATATCAAAGATACAATATAAATATGATGTATTCTAACAAAGATGAAATACATGCTGCGATTGCAGTATATCGTAAACACAATTTGTACATAACTGGTGCGTATAATGATAATAACCTGGGCCAGAAAAAGATGCAGATATGAAAAGTAGCCCCGAGGAGCAACCTCGTCGTAAGAATACTGGTAGGCTTCAATAACAAATGTGAATCAAGGAGTGGTATAAATACCACTCCTGTGTATATGACACGCATACCGTTATGCGTGCCCCAAGGGAAATACATTTCTGTTCTCTTGCGCTACGCTTAGGACCTGGTCGCACTGCAGTCAAAAACAAAAATCCGCCCGGGCAAAAATCGAGGAAAACAAAAGAAACCGCTCCGGTGGGACATGTTTTTTGTGGAATGTTTTTGTTTTTATGTCATTTTGCACGGGTTAATTTTTGTTTTTGGCTGTAGTGCGACCTGGCCCTTAGCCGCACAGAAATCATTTCCAATGTAACACTCACAAGAGTTGGAGGAGGGCCCGCCAGTTATCTCAAACCCAAAGAACCAGGTGTCGGAAGTGGATCAATAATGCCGACTGCTGACCATTATCATGACTATATGTCCAAATTAAGAGTGACCAACAATTTGTGTTTAATGTCCTCACGACAGTAAAGATCTTTTGATCTCTCGCTTTTCCATCTACCGTGTTTCTTAACGACTCTATCAGGTATATCATTGTTAGCAGCGGCAGCAGCCCCCCCCCCCCAATCCTGAGTGAATGTAAACCAAAATAGGAGGTATCCAAACCAATGGCTTTAAGTTTGCCTAATATAACCTCTCTAGCCCTAGAGTAAGAAAATTTGGTTCCAGGTCTGAGGAAATATCTTCTCGCCTTGCTGCCACCCAGAGAACGAAATACATATTCGTCGGACTGAACATTATCTTGAGCCAAATTAGCATATGGGCACGTAGATCTGCCCGTTTTGGCGACTAGTCTGGTGCAACCTTCCCGATATTGGTCGGCCTTACTCTTGGAAATAAAGATGGAAAAATAAGTGGCCTCAAAATGAACGTCGGACCACTTTATAACACATACGCATGGTCCATGGCCTGCCCAGTTTGCCCGTGGCGACGAATATAATAAGTATGCACAACCCATAGGCTTTGGTGCCGCGGCCCGTGGCGGCAAAAATATAATACGTATACCAACCCGTGTCCCTACGAACGTTCGCCCGTGGCGACAAATGTAATAAAATAGACGCTTCCGAATAAAGAACCCTCCTACCCGCGACACCACGCTACAGCTACACAACTGCCCCTGAAAAGTACCCCGAAGCCTACGAAAAACACACAAAAACATACAAAACACGCCTTTAATCCAACCTCTCCCATTACGCAGAAATCCCCTACATTCTTTCTAAAAACACGCAATATCACCAATGGAGATCGCTAACAAAATGACGGGGGCTGATGGGAGATCTAAAAGTAACGCTAACAAAGCGAAATAAAAGTCATTCAAATATTGCCAGCGGGCCAAATATTTTCGGGGTGGGAGACTGGGGTCCTGACCAAGTCGACAGCACTAGGAAGAACTAGTCCCTCCAAGATCGCGAGAGACGTAGCTGTGTCAGACGTTCGGGAGTAATGTCCAGCCATTTCCCCACTCTGCCACCCCATATACTGTGCTACATCTTGCTGAGAGCAACCTAACAATCTCAAAGTAGTAGATAAACCCACCCGGAAACCGTGCGGGGTTTCACCATCACAAAGTTTAGCTTCCGCAAGATACCCACGAAGCCGTTTATTAACGGCTGAGTCGGCAAAGGGCCTGGAACTAACATCCCTATTACGTCCAGACGCCCTAAAAAAAAAAAACCGGAGCCAAGCGGACCCTAAGAAAAGAACACACAGATAGATAATAAGTTATCCGATTAACTGGGCACACGTCCGATTTGCGAAAGGGAATTAGGGCGAAAGAACGGGGGACCCTTGCGTAAAGTTTTAGTAAGGGTAAATCGTAGTAGGTAATCCTCACGATCCCTCAATTTAAAAACCTGGCCGGTCATTAGGCGACCCAACTCCGACGCCGTATCGCCCGTAAAGAAATCCACGACAAAAAACGTAGCTTCTCTAACTAAAATATACTTATTAATTCGAGAAAGCGATTGGCTATTACCAATCTTCCCCCGTTCATAAGCAATTAATTTCTGAAACTTAACAAAGAACAATGGCACTGTCTGTGACGGAGTAACAGCCAGGCCCGCTTGCTCATCCCGAACAAACTTCAAATATTCCTTGACGCGTGGATACGCGACAGGGTTGGCATGATCGAGGCGACCGAGCCCATTAAAGATGGACCTGAGCTTGCCAAGCAGGGAGTCTATAGTGCTTGCGGCCAAACGGCGAGGACACTCGCACATCACTCCGGAGCACGCAGGGGCATGAAATGCTGTTCGCCCTGATTTATCCTTATGAATGAGGAATTTAACAACGTCGTCGCCGCACAAGACGATACAGTTTTAGGCGGGGAAACCGACGCGAGGAACGCGGATAATTGCCACTCTAGAGCCGACTTCTGACGCTGACAGGGCTTACAGCCAAAAGAAGACCTAAAGGTCTGGAAGCGTTCTTGTACAGCCTTCTCATCAACAGGATATCGCGGCCCTTGGGACATAGCGAGTGAAAAGGGTGCGGTGGCCACCCCACATGCCTGACAAAAGTTAGCATCTGCATCATTCGGATATAGACACGAACTGCAACGACGTGCGGGACTTTCCATTCATTGTTGAGTCTCTTTTTATCTCTTTCTTTCTCGAATAGACCGGCTTTAAATGCTGTTAAATTTTCGTTAATATAAGCGTTTTCTGCTCCTTCAATAAAACGGCCAATATTTACTCTGCGGAGTTTTCGTCGATTGTTATATAATTTATCTCTGCTGTAATAATTTGTAAAACGAACTATAATCGGCCTTGGTGTTCTACTACCTTTTCCCAGTCGATGTGATATGTCAATATCTTCAGGTTCTAGGTCAATCTCCATGCATCTTGCAAGAGTAAGGATGACTTGTTCCGTGCTTTCATGAGGTTCTTCGGGATTCCGTGTACTTCTAAATTGAATTTTCTCGTATATTGTTCCAAATCATCATGCATCTGGATAGCATCGTCTAATCTTTTCTCCAAGGTTGTCCTCTGTTTGTCGCCCGAATTTAGCTTATTTTCCAAAAGAGACACTTTTTCCTTTAAAACGCTGTTTTCCTTTGACATAGTTTCCATCTTGTCTTTTAATGCCTTGTTCGTCTTCACAATGTCGTCCATTTTGGAATTGCGTAAATTCCAGACTCTTTTGAAGCTTTTCGTAATTCTTTTGCAATGTTTTGTGTTCATTTATCAGGAAATTGGTGTTGGCTTCAATTCTTACTACTGCTTCCCAGATAGCCGCCAGATCTGGGTTTTGATTGTGTGTTCTTGTTTCGTCTTCTTCGATTGTGCCATCTTTATTTATCGCCGCCATGAGAGCTTCACCCGAACGTTTAGCTTCAGGACTTCCTTGCGAGTTTTCGCTGCTTAAGCTACTAAGATCGTCTCTTTTACGTATTATCCCGCCTTTGGGTTGGTTTTCTTTTTCATTACGAACTTTTTGTAATTTTTACCTCTTAAAAGTTGCGGATTCTAAGACTACACGTCCGCCATTTGCAAGCCTCTCTCCCCAGTCCCAGAACCTAGTAAAAAGACCACAAAAGCCAGCAAACTTATAAAATGCAGCGGCTAGCCCACAAGTCCCACTGAAGACAGGGTTCTATCTAGGATTTATCGTTTGGGGGAGAAGTCCCGAGTGGCCAAAGGCCACGAGCTTCATAAGGGGGTCCGGGGTCATGCCCCATCGGAAATTTTTTTAAATGAATATGCGCTGTGATGCAATTTGGTGCATTTTGAGACACAATTTTGAGATAATGTTACAGTGGTATCTTGTTTTATTTTTTAGTCATGATCACGTTCTGACAATGTTATTTATTTATTACAATCAGCCCCGATATTTACTAAAATGAACAGAAGAGTTATCCGACATCAAATTGCACAAATATTTGTACATACTCATCGTTAGTAAGTGAATAACATAAATAAACTCGACAACGGCACTTTTCCATTTCTTACCAATAGTAGCTAATGGTCGTAACAACTACAAAATTCTCAGATAACAACGTACTGTAAACCGTGTAATTAATAACTGACGTGTATATAATAAGTTAAGTGACGCGGCAGATACGAGTTAACTGACAACGTGTCTAATCGCGTGTGAAAACATACTGAAAAACAAATCATGGCAATTGATCTTTGGAAAATCTCCCTGATCAACTTGAGGATCTAAATGTATTTTCCTTCTCCAAAAAGTTGAATTGAAATTGAATTGAATTACAAAGCCAATCTGCGCTTCTTTACACATTTGTAATGATCTACCACTGACTCCAGGAAAACTGGCCAGCAGTTTGTAATAGTCCATGTTCCTTGTCATATAGTGTCCTTAGACAGGGAATATTTACATCATGTGCACTGACCTCGTGCACTGACCTCTGGATGATTTTTCCGATATAGTTACTTATATACAGTAATGATAACAATATTTTTTGGGGGAGAAGCTGGGCGTTTTGGGGGGGGAAGCTTCTACCCCTCAAATACCCTAGATAGAACCCTGGAAGATTGCGTGCAGACCAAACAAGCGCAGAGCGAGAAGGGAAAAGCAACACGGTTCTGTCACCTTTCCTGCCGAGAAAAAGCCGATCGAGTGCGACAGACCGAAGGAGGGCCCACCAAAAACGCCTTGGACGCAAATTCGGGACTACCAGAGTAAAGGCCTCACGGAAATTCTAATCCAAAAAACACCTCAAAAGTGGCCCGACTAAAACAAAGGGCGGAGAAACGTAAACGCTATGTCTAAACGGAATGGGCTGCGCGAAGGCGTTGACCCCTTGAGAAGCCGGAGTGGGCCAAGGAGAATAATGAGTCGAGGGAGCATCCGGCCAGAACGATCTCTTCGACAGTTACTGTCTAACGACATGAGGTCAAATGAGTGTGGACCGAAACTGCGCTCCACCAAATCCCAGGCCTTCTCGGACAGCATGCAGTCAAGGACAGAACGCTCCCGCGATGGCCCACCTGCCAGATTGCTGTTTGAAGGGACGTAATGAACATCAATGGAAAAAACTCTTATTCTTCGGCCATTTAATTTTCAACTTTAACAAAAATAAAATACACACTGCGGTTATAAACATGACAAAACAACGTATGTTGTAAAACACTTTGATTAATGATTTGACGTTTCGTATGCCTCAACAAACATCTTCAGAAGTGACGGTTGGATATAATACAATAAAATTTAAATGCTATGGAGAAAGACTGGAACCTAATTTAAAAGAAATGACAATAGTGAAAAAATGATAATATACAGACCTATCTTAAAGTCTGCTAGAAAATATAAACATATATACAAGGCTAGTAAAGAAAAAGGTTTTCCCTACCCACATTTAAGAAAGTAAGAAATTTTTCCACTCGAGCCCAAAATACGTTTCTGACGATGAATAGGGCCGGACACGCTGATACCCACTTTCATCGTCAAAAGTAGTCTGGAAATGTCCGGGCAAAACATACCTGGGCAAATCCGAAAGGTGATCCAATTTAAACGGAAGGTCCCTAATCCACAAATTTAAAAATCTTTCATCATGACAGAGATGAGGCTTCGACCGTTCAACCGTTATTGGAAGAACTAGATGGGGCGGGTAAACGACTCCGACTTCGCCCCAAACTGCTAAAACTCCAGAGGCTACCCGCTGGACAATGGTATAGCTTATGAGATCAGAGAACTGTGCGCAAACAGCAGAGTTTGAACCGAATAGCGGGAGAGGTTTAGGCATGGTAGAATTGTCCTTTAAAGTCCCCCCCCCCCCCCCCTAAACGGGATGAAAAATCGTTCCACTCGAACATCCCCTCGGACTATCTCGAGAAGGTCAACAGTAGCACCTCAGGTATAAAAAAGGACTGGGTCTGCCTCTATTTTATGAAATTAAAAAAGAGCAAGTGGGGGTGGTCTATCTTCAGAAGGAAACGTAACACAAGTATCAGACTTGGCATCGGCATTCAACTTGTTAAGATAGTCCTTTTCGACGTTGATGTTTCCATGGCAAGCTATCACGCGACCAATTGAGCTTTACTTCCGGTTTGTTCCTTCAGTGCTCTTGCAGAGAAGGAAAAATGTGTTTTCTGAGAATTTTAAGTGGTATCATTTCTACCCTTTTAAGGTTCTTTCCCAAATGTAACTGGAAAAGTGGTCCAAGTACGTGGTATGACTGTTTTCTGGTGTTTGCGGGACTTCAAAATCGAGACATTTCAATCGTTACGTGACCTGGACACGCCTTCCAGTTAGTTTCGTGTGTGATTTTGCGCACTTAAAAATATCCAAACGATATTTTGTCATAAAAGTAAACTGCAGAAGACCGCAAACGATAATGCTGCTAATGATACGTAGGATCTACGAGAGACCTAACCAGCCAAAAAATGAATGAACAAAAACAATGAACTGCAAGGCTGATCTAACCACGTAAAAAAGTAAAATTTGCGAGACACCACGACAGAAACCGATAAAGTAGGATCGTAAACGTGGAACATTGTTTTGTTACTCACTTGTCACCCGAAACACGCGTGCCACATCACGTGTTGCAATAACAACGAAACAATTGTCCACGGTTACGATCCTACTTTATCGGTTTCTGTCGTGATAGTGTCTCGCAAATTTTACTTCCTCATATCAAAATTAACCTTTGTATCATGTTAAGCCTTTGGCAAAGTTTCAAATCAATATGTTCCATAAATTACGAGATAGACCACCCCCCTTAATTCTTAGATGTACCGTAACTGACCCAGGCCTTAATATACCTATAAAAAGAAACATAGAATGCACGATCACTGCGACAAACCGTTGAGAGTGGCCGGATCTGGGTTCCCAGACCTAGATCAGTATTAATACTTGAAGTGAAACAAAAGAAACGGCAAACTGATCCTTACGGCAAAAAAACGGAAGCAGAAGCAGAAGAAAATAAAATAAAATAAAAGTGGAATATAATAGTGCCCAATATTTCGCTTTGCAAAACAAAGCTTCTTCAGGGGCTTGTACTATAAATGATTATAAAACCGTTATACAAGTGGTTTTGAAAACAAAAACAATGAATATGATTGGTGAAGGGTTTGACGGGTGATAAACTAAATTGACTAGTGATGAGAAAGTTAATGAAGTTCGTCGCGTCTGTTGATTCCAAGTGGTTCTAATGTCTTTGCTTTGTCTATCATTTCTCATAAACACCCGCGAAAACCAAAGGTAGCATAAACACCCGCGAAAACCAAAGAACAAGAACGAAAATGAAGCAACACAAAATAAGTAACCGCACCCGCGAAAACAAAATAAAATTAAATACTCCACGCTGCAAAGCGGTATTACCTAGGCCCGTAAAGCAGAAACTGCGGAACCAGGGACAAACAGCAGCAAATTGTAACCCGGATCTTTGTATAGATCATGGTCTACAAAACTTATTGATTTTGTTGTGTACTAAACTCGTAAAAGAGCTTGCAATAACATAAATATCATGAAGGCATTTTCATGTTAAATAATCCTGAAACTTCCAAGCCTGTGTCGTCTGTTAAGCCATAAGTCGTTTCTCTGTGTTCCTCATCGGTCTATTTGTATTATAACAAAAGGTCAGCCACTGACTTTTTTGTAATTGAATACTTTATTAGAGGATTTTAAAAAATTCAGAACCAAACATTGTTAAGATAAATATACAAAGAGCCTTCCCTTATCTCATACAGAAAAGGAGAATTCTTGGGGGATATACTTGTTAGAGGAAAACTCATGCAGTGAACAGATATCATTAAAAATTACCATCCTATAGTGTTTTCGGCGAACTTCTTTTCGCTGATGTTTAGTTTATTTTTGCGAGATCTAATTTTCGCGGATTACTTCATTTGATTTTTATATCTGATTGAGCGCAAAGTTTAGTCTAGTTCTGGGAAAGGTGAAAGATTTCTGATGGAATACATATATTAGCCTGGACTTATCCGGCTTCGTCTCTTGTAGTGTGAAAAGCATACATTTTTTTATCTCGAGCGGCGATCTTGCCAAAATATTGTTAGAAACGCGACACAATGGACACAATGGTTAATGTACGGTGGCTTCAAAGAGACATGCATTTCTTCCACTTTTTTTTGGCTTGTGACTTACTTGCGACTTACTTGCGACTTAGCTGCGACTTACCTGGAGGGGGGGGGGGGGGGATAAAATGGGTGCAATATGGCCCAAAACTAAGTCATACCCCCCTCTCATTAAGCGAAAATTAATTTCAACACCCCCTCACATAATGATAACATTAAGACTGCCCCCCCCCCCCCCCCCCCCCCCCCCCCCCCCCCCCCCGTTTTGAAAAAAGTCTCCTCCCATTGATTCCCTCATACCTAGTTAACTTGTTCGATTTCTTCCTCCGGTACAAACTTCACTTCAAATGACTCTTGACTTGTGAATAGTCGTTTGAAGAGTCATCAGAATCACTGGATTCTGAACTTGTGTCGTCTTCGCATGAATTGGAAGATTCCTCATCTTCTACAGCATCTTTGGCACTAAGGTTCCCGTGTGCGTGGGTGAGAACTCGATGAATCAACTCAGTCTAGCTTGCTTCCACTTATCTTGAGAACTTTTTGCTTTAGATACATTTTCAGCTGCTTGTTTGTAAGCGCTTTTGCATCTTTTTCAGTTGTCCAAGAAATAAGCGGAAGAGTGTTCCTTTCTCTTACTCTTTTTTTGGCTTTTGCATCGAGGAACTCAAGGTGCTGTACATAACTTTTACATGCAGTTTCGTCCACGTTGTACTGGGAACATATTTCTTGAAAAGACCTTTCTTCAGAGGAGGGCAATTTTCCGTTGTTGAACAATTTCTTTATCTGGACACTTGTGAGAAACTTGTCGATCTGGTCTCCAGTGGACGTTGCCGTAGTGAATGGTAAATACTTTCCAGGCGAAGTAGCATCTAGGGTTGGAACTGGGGAACGTTTGACAGGAACACCTCTTGTCCAACCTTCATTGATGCATCCATGGCACGTTGGAGTGCAGGAAAACTTAAGGTACTCAAGAAAGTACTGCCCCTGACGAACATGGTCTTCTTAGGCCTAGGGCAAACGTCGAACTTAACATGTGCCGAATCTAATTCAAATGAGTAAGAACAATAGATTTTGCTCATTTGCATTAGATTCGGCACATGTGAAGTTCGACGTTTGCCGTAGGCCTTAGTTTTAATTTCTGAAGCTTTTCAAACAAAGCATTCCCACAGATCGATCTTTTTGTCTGCAAGGAAGATTTGTTCCATTTGATTAGATATTTAGCCAAGAAGAATAAAATCTGCTTCTCTTGAGGGTAGCTGGTAACGGAAACGAGAAAGTCATGCTTCCCCATGTTCCCAGGGCCGGGTTCGTCGTTGATTCGTGAGGAACTTGATTTCTCCAGCCATTGCCCAAGTATTCCGCACCTTCCACTGAACACATATAGGTGAACTGCTTGTGGCTCTGCTATTAATTACTGTTAGTTCTGTTATATTTTTGATGTCATATAAGCCATGTTTTATTTATATTATTTAAAATCAGTCCAAGAAAGTAATGAGTATCATTTTTAGTGATGTGACCAGATTGGTGAACTGCTCATGGCTCTGTTACTAATAACTGTTAGTTCTGTTTTATTTTTGATGTCATATAAGCCATGTTT
The DNA here is from genome assembly GCA_024195265.1 of Dendrophyllia cribrosa. Lineage (NCBI taxonomy): Eukaryota > Metazoa > Cnidaria > Anthozoa > Scleractinia > Dendrophylliidae > Dendrophyllia > Dendrophyllia cribrosa. Next base: position 16,663,138 of record JAJLRJ010000006.1, on the reverse strand, counting down.
TATTTATATTATTTAAAATCAGTCCCAGAAAGTAATGAGCATCATTTTTATTGATGTGACCAGATTGGTGAACTGCTCATGGCTCTGTTACTATAATAAAATAAATGTTAGTTCTGTTTTATTTTTGAATGCCATATAAGTAAATCAGTATAATTTTAAGTGAAATATCTTTGGTATTTGAGTCTTAAAGTCAGTTTTTCAGTTGCCCCCCCCCCCCCCCCTCCCACTTATCCAGAAATTTACATGTTACCCCCCCCTCTCCCTAAGGCTGCGAGTTTACATTGTGCCCCCCCTCTTGTTTTACTTATGCACGAGGAGATAATACAAAACTATTTTAACCTTGGACTTACAGCATCGGAAATTGCATTATTTCTAGTAAGTGTGCACGGCATACGCATCTCGCTAAATCATAGGTGCATTGTTCCTTATTGCAGGGGAGTAATTTGAAAGTACTGCTGTTGAGACAGTAAAAATAACAACTAAAACGAAGACAGTGATAAACTTCATAGCTACAAATCCGGGACAGTACATTATCAGTCGAAAGTTAACTTTCAAGACGCCGTGGACAGCTCACCTTTGATTCGCACGACTCCATGTTGTCTCCAAGTAAGTCGCAAGTAAGTCGCAAGTAAGTCGCAGCTAAGTCGCAAGTAAGTCGCAAGCCAAAAAAAAAGTGGGAAAAAGGTTTGTCCCTTTGAAGCCACCGTATTAATGTCTAGTCCGGAACCAATAAAACGTTTCCATTTGTCCAGCTTCAATATGCGGTATTTGAAACCTTACACATTTTCTGGACCAGTCAGATCAGAGCACGTCGGTGTTAATGGCAGAAATGGAAAGTTCATTGGAAAGGTACGTAATCGTCCTTAGTCTTTCAGTTGAATTATTATCAATAAAAGATTCACTGAATATATTGCTTACACATTCTTTGCTTGCATTTAGCGAGGAATCCAGTGTTCCGGTCATAGACGTCTTATCATCGCCGGAGAAAGATCTGAACGATTCTGTGTGAATACTGAACTTGGACTTGTAGAAGTAACATGCGGTTAATTAACAATAAATATTAACGGGTTAGAATGATTTAAGCCATTTTCAACGGAGAGATCATTGTACTTATAAATTGTAAAATACAACGTAGATATAAGTTCGGGAAGGTATTCACATGATTTTAATTCACGAAGCAAGTGTCGCATGCCACCACGTGATGCCTTCGATCTACTCTCGGGGATCTTGTACTCGATCTAGTAAGTTTTGGGACTGTGCAATGGGACTGTGCAATGATCAACAGTTTGTGTGTGTTGGTTTGGGGAGGGGGGGGGGGGGGGGGGGGGGGGGTGGGATTGGGGTTGGAATACCAGCTTTGTATAGTTTAGTTGTTGCCCAAATACTGTTTAATAAGCCAGGGCGGACCTATGGGGAGGGTTGAAGGGGGTTGGAACCCCCACTATGGGAAATTAAAAGATACCGAAAAGGTTTTATTCAAATTTTACTGCTATAACTAGTATTCTCTCCTATCCCTGTAGAGACTCACGCTGACAAACAACTCCCCCTCCCTCCCCCCGTTTCTGAAAAGGGCTTGCTGAACCGTCGTCACCCTTATGTTGCTGATATCAGCGGGGACGTTCGAGTACCAGTACGCGGCCAGTTTAATATGAAAGCGATAAAACATGCTTTCAAAATAATAACAGTGAAAGCGTTTACATGATTGAATTAAGGTTACAGTTTCAGGGATATTCAGATAAATACCATAAAAGTTAATTAATTAAACAACGGGGTGATCTTTTCAATTTACGCGAAATAATTGGACATATGTTTGACTGGTTGGACGTGTTTTTTTTTTCTGAAAATGAAGGATGAAAAACTGATAACTGTGTTCCTAATCGATCTGGCATTACGTTATCTTTTTCCGGATGATAGTTAACTTGAGGGGACAATCTAGTAATGCTGTTTTCTGTTTTTTGGATATTTTTCTCGAATTTCTTTTTTATGATTTTAAAAAGTTAATATCAAACGATGGGATCAATTTATACCAAACACAAGGCTTTGTTATTTTCCTACTATCTCGAAATCCAACTCGAAGTCCAATTCGAAGTCTAACTCGAACTCGAACTCGGACTCCAACTCGAGGTATCATTACTCCCACTTCGGACAATAAAGGTCAAAATCTGTGACACCCGTTTTCAAACCAAAACGGTTAAAAAACCATACCTTTGGGGCGGCACATACATATATAGCTTATATAGGGAATACACCGCGCCCCTCCTCCCCGGGGGGGGGGGGCACTGATCACCCGAGTCAAGAATCTCTGCTTCTGTTGAAAGAAAGGGCAAAGCCGGGAATGATCTTCCTACAACCACGTGGAATTGGCGCTGCCTGGAAATATATATTTTTTCATAATATTGCTGCATACTACACAAGCTAAGTCTACTGGGTCTGGAATTTCGACGATACCTAAAAGTGATAGCTCTCAAAGACTAAAAAAAATTATACCAAATAGCGTGTTAAAAAATTTACGCGCATTACGAGATTGATTGCGAAATTCGGCCTAAACCATACACAACACCCAACTTATGAGCTTATGTCTGGCGTCTTATCAGTTGTGCATGTCCGTCTAGCAATTGCCCATCTAGCAACTGTAACCCTGGCAATTCATAGTATAAATATTAAGGTGGACTTTGAGGTGGACTTCGATCCGCCAGGAAATGGCATGTGTTTTTATGTTGCCGCTGGATACCAGCTTGGAATGAGTGCAAGTGCTGTGCAGAAATTACTCTTAAAGTAATGATCCGCATAAGAAGGATAGTGATGAACGGCAATGCACGATGGAATGTCAACTTTTTTCATTGTTACAACTTGTGATCTCATTGGCCAAGACTCAACAACTGCTAAAAAGTTAAGGTTCAAGGTCATTTAGTCTAATTTTTTTAAGGTTTCAAGTAATTCGAGACCCAATCGCACAACATGCAAGTGTTGTACTTGGGGAACTTCATCAAAGAAGCAAAATTATTAGCTATTGTCTTTTGCTATTCTGATTGGTCAAGCACAAACATTTTCTAAAATTTATTTGACGCAAATGGATTTTCGTTATTTTTATAATGAAATATAATTATGAACCATCAGCTCTTCCCCTATTCTTGAAATCAAAGATATTCTATGTGGGAAAGAGCCAATGCCACAGATTGAGAACAATGAAGTTTGCTATAGTTCTTATGTGGAGCATTACTTAACTATCTACATCATCATAGATATGAAAGCTATACAAAGTATGAGAGAAAACTCGCATATAAAAGTGGCAGGGATGCTCGTCGAACATTTTGAAAGAAACTTGAAAGGTAACCAGCATCTTATTTTGTGGACGTCGCCCTTATTATATCTTCCCCTAGCACTTCCAAAGGAAAACAACACCAAGCATTTTTTCAATTTTTATTGGCGAAAAAGTCGGATCAATCGAAAAGGTTGCTGAGATTTCAGATGCCGCACCCAGCTCTTAACAACCTCTAATTTCATTGGACCTGGATATCACGCAGCTCTATCGTTTTCAGGGCTACGGAGTACCATTTTGTTGTTGTTTGTTCTATTGTTTTCTCAGCAAATCAGAGAAGACCATGTAAGAGCTGCGTACTGCCCCTGAGATATTTTAGTGATACCTATCAGGTATCAACTTTGAATGTCAGGTGAGTAGTAGATAGTGATTAGATTTAAGCCCCGCGAATGTATAGGTAGGTATAGTTTGGTATAGGTATAGGTATAGGTAACTTATTAATATGTATTATCAATTACCTATACCTTTTGTGTTAATAAATGACTAGGGATAGTGCCTAGGTAAATCGTTGATATGCCTTCCCGCATACTAATAAACGACGGATTCCCTTTTCATGACAATAGAAACAATAGACCGGCCCAAACTTGCCCGCTCTATTCCAACTCACTTCAAAACAAAACACAACTGACACACATCATTTACAGACATAGAGCAAAACAACATGCCTTGACCAGGACTCGAACCTGGGTTACTGCGGCCACAACGCAGTGTCTTAACCACTAGACCATCAAAGCTGTGGATATTATAACCGGATAAAACTTCAGTATAAGAGGGTTCCGAAACATTCAAGTTTGGAAGCAATAAAATTGGACAGTATAAAAACCGCTTCTTATTCGTATTTACCGCAACATTCTCATTGCCGCTTCATCGCTAGTCTCTATGTCGATTTTCAGTTTGCCAGCCATTTCCAACTTTAAGTTTTAATTTCTTTAACCGTAGCTTCAAAGTTCAAACTTTTAATTATGCGAACTTACACTGAACCAAATTTGCATGAAAAATTAGCACCTCGGAAAAATTAACAAAGCAACCAATAACATACGCGTGCTAAAACAATAAACCCACACTTTGTTTAAGGTCAAACTATATTTATTGATAACAAACAATTTCATAATTATACAGACAATTTAAAAGCTTAGGTGGAAAGGAACAGACAGAGTTGATTTATTCTTTTTCATCGGGTTTATACAAAGTGCTCTTTGATTCCCTTGGTTTTCTGTGTCTCACCGCACTGCAATCATCGCAACGAGCCAGGGTTTCTTTCACGTGTTTAATTTTGTCCAATGGAATCTTGTGCTCGCATATGGGGCAAATCTTTTTATTATCATGCCAAAAGCATTTGGGACATTCACGACTCCGGTTACATGTACATTTGAACTCTCGCAATGATGACATGGAATTTGACTTTTTGCCTGAATTATTTTCCTGCTTTCCTCCTCTTCGTTGTCGGTTGAATTTCCTTCATCCTCTTCATCACTTTTAATTTCTTGGTCGCTCTCTTCAGACTCATCGGCCGGACTGTTCTCAGAAGCGCTTTCCTCCCCTTCGTTGTCGGTTGAATCTCCTTCATAAGTCTCGTTGTCGGATTCTTTTTGTTCTTGATAGATCTTTTCTTTCTCTAAAAGATCGCTTAACAGTTTTTTATTCTTGATTAAACGCTTATCAATTCCCAACTCTGCGAGTCCATCTAAAAAGGTATTAAGCGCACGGGGTCGGGCTACATCATCGTTATGGGGAAGTAGCACATACTCAACCAGCTCTGCGATGTTTGTCACGGGTATTATGCGTTGATTTCGGAGTAATTGGCCTCTAGGTGCCCAAAACAGGATATCTTTGGAAGCGGCCATGCTATGCAACAAATCAGAAGCACGTTCTTTTGACACCGCTTTGGAAAGATTGCTTAAAACATCTTTAATTCAGTCTTGGCTCCTCGTTATCTTCCTCGTCATCGTTGTCCTCATCGGAGGTTATAGTGTCTTCCATTCCGCTCTCCATTTCTTCTTCATCCCAGTCTACTTTTCTTTTCATATCGTTCCGTACTCGTTAAAGACAAGATTCAAATGATCAGTGCAACGATGCATAGTTTCTTTTATAGCATCAAAACGCCCAAGCTTGTAACAACGGGGGCCAATAAGTCTTGTATAAACCCACCACCCTCTTGTACAAGTATTTGCTTCTTTGTCTTGAAGGGAACGTTTTGATTGGCCAGATTAATAAGAGCATCCTTATGTCGGAGCAAAACACGCTTATTTGTTTCAGGACAGGGAATGTTTTCCTTAAGAACATTATAAAGAATATGTAACAAGGCGTGAACCTGTTGTGGAGAAGCTGTCCTTAAGAGAAATTGGCGCTGATGATCGGGACCACTAGCTAAGAGCTGTAGAAAACCCCGGTTGTTCTTCACTACTTGAGACATAACTGTAGAATGAGGTAAGAATAGTGAGTTACTGTCTTATATCGTGGAATAGAAGGAAAAAAACAATAGAGTTGTGGTGGTGGTGGTGAAAACAATATATACAATTGAGGAGGAGGAGGAGGAGGAGGAGGAGGAGGAGGAGGAGGAGGAGGGGGAGGAGGAGGGGGAGGAGGAGGAGGAGGGGGGAGGAGGGGGAGGAGGGGGAGGAGGAGGAGGAGGAGGAGGAGGAGGGGGAGGAGGGGGAGGAGGAGGGGGAGGAGGGGGAGGAGGAGGAGGAGGAGGGGGAGGAGGAGGAGGAGGAGGGGGGTGAAAACAATAGAATTGAGGAGGAGGAGGAGGAGGAGGGGAAGGAGGAGGAGGGGAAGGAGGAGGAGGAGGAGGAGGAGGAGGAGGAGGTGAAAACAATAGGATTGGGGAAGAGCTAGCCTATATAAGTGAGTAACATTCACCTCTTTCTCAGTTCACATTGAGCTTTCATTGACTTGACATGAATTTGTCCTGTCCCGTTTGCGAGAAGACATTTAGCAGGAAAGATAATATGCAAAGACACATGACCAACAAACACACCAGTCCTACTTTCACTCCATTTAAAGCAATGCCGATTTCTATACAAAAGTGTCAGCGGTTTCACTTCGAGCACCCTTTTACTTGTATGGTTGCAGGGATGACCGGTTCGGGGAAAACGTTTTGGGTTCAATCACTGTTACAACAGGCCTCAGACGTGATAAACCCACCACCCGAGAGGATTGTCTGGTGTTATTCACAATGGCAGCCCGCGTACATACAAATGCTAGTCACAATACCACAAATTGAATTTGTCAAAGGTATTCCTCCCGCGTTAGAACACGATTCCTATTTTGATGTCAACAAACAGAACTTAATCGTCTTTGACGATCAGATGATTGACGCCGGCAAAGACAAACGAATAGTAAACCTTTTTACACGAGGTTCTCATCACCGCAACCTGAGTGTCATTTATATCGTACAGAATCTATTTCATCAGGGGAAGGAAAGCCGAAGTATCAGTTTAAACAGTCACTACTTGGCCCTTTTTAAGAATCCCAGAGACAAACTGCAAATTTTGACTCTAGCCAAGCAAATGTATCCTGGGCAAACGACTTTCTTTATAAACCAGTACGAAGAGGCTGTACAAAGACCCTATGGTTATCTCCTGGTGGATTTAAAAACAAGATAATTGTAGACTGCGAACGAATGTACTACCCGGTGAAGAACAGTTTAATCAAACAGGGGTACAAGACAATATTTCTCAGGAGCTACTGAAGTATCTCAGACAACAGAACCTTTCGACATCTCCAGTTGTCTCAGCCATACAAGGACTACAGGACAGAATGGACAGCCTTCTCTCTCGCACAGACCTTGGGGAATATGACAAAGCCAAACAGTACCTTGAGCTGCAAAACAGATATCTGACGTTTAAACATCAATTGAATGCGGAAGACGTCAACAGTCTGATGAAATGAAAAGAAGTTTTGCAAGTCATCCGGAAGCTAATTTACCCACCATTATACAAGAACCCACAGCAGTAACAGCGGTGACAACCTCTACACCCTTAAATCCATTTATCGCGACACCCTCCCCAGCGCCCACCATACAAGAAACTTCCGCAGTAACGCCACTACCTTTAAATGTAGCCGTCTTGACCCCACCCCCCACAGTACAAACACCCTCGCCAGCACCGAAGCGCAAACGACCTCGAATCCAATTAGTAAATTACTTAGATGTTGGTGATGATAAACCTAAAAGGCGATCGCGGCGTTACAGACATTCTAAGAATCAAGAGGATTAATTTCATCCGAAACGATGATTGCAGTGCGGTGAGACACAGAAAACCAAGGGAATCAAAGAGTACTTTGTATAAACCCGATGAAAAAGAATAAATCAGCTCTGTCTGTTCCTTTCCATCTAAGCTTTTAAATTGTCTGTATAATTATGAAATTGTTTGTTATCAATAAATATAGTTTGACCTTAAACAAAGTGTGGGTTTATTGTTTTAGCACGCGCATGTTATTGGTTGCTTTGTTATTTTTTCCGAGGTGCTAATTTTTCATGCAAATTTGGTTCAGTGTAAGTTCGCATAATTAAAAGTTTGAACTTTGAAGCTACGGTTAAAGAAATTAAAACTTAAAGTTGGAAATGGCTGGCAAACTAAAAATCAATATGGAGACTAGCGATGAAGCGGTATAAGAATGTTGCGGTAAATACGAATAAGAAGCGGTTTTTATACTGTCCAATTTTATTGCTTCCAAACTTGAATGTTTCAGAACCCTCTTATACTGAAGTTTAATCCGGTTATAATATCCACGGCTTTGATGGTCTAGTGGTTAAGACACTGCGTTGTGGCCGCAGTAACCCAGGTTCGAGTCCTGGTCAAGGCATGTTGTTTTGCTCTATGTCTGTAAATGATGTGTGTCAGTTGTATTTTGTTTTGAAGTGAGTTGGAATAGAGCGGGCAAGTTTGGGCAGGACTATTGTTTGAATTGTGTGGGTATAAAACGGAAGGTAGATAATTGATTTACCTATCCACTAATGCATATTAATATAATTACCTAGGCACCTAGGCACCTATCCACTAATGCATATTAATGATTCACCTAGGCACTATCCCTAGTCATTTATTAACACAAAAGGTATAGGTAATTGTAATACATATTAATAAGTTACCTATACCTATACCTATACCAAACTATACCTACCTATACATTCGCGGGGCTTAAATCTAATCACTATCTACTACTCAGGTGCCATTCACTTTTGTGCCTATGTGTCAAACCATCATTACATTTGTGACCAAACGTTATTACACTCTTGTGACCTATGTGTCAAACATTTATTACATTTGCAATTTATTACATTTGTGACCAAACGTTATTACACTTCTGACTATATTACATTCGTGACCAGTTACTTGTGCCTTCTTCACAGGGAATGCCTATCAAAACTACTTGGTTACCACGGAAACGTCACATGTTCTACGAAAAAATCTTTTCACGGCAAAATTTGTCCGAGAAACATAACGAGCCAGAGATAAGCGGAAGTTCAAAAATTCATACAGTCTGGTTGCTATGCAGTGACATCATAGTTCAGCTCAATAGCTATCATCGGATTTGATTTGCGGTTTCATTGCGGTTTCACCGCTTTTGCACTCTCTGTCACTATATGAGATTATGTACAAACTCCCGTGGAGTAATTTAGCCTGTTTATGTTCGGGGGCTGGATTGATCTTTTGAGGTTTTATGAGCCCGTTTAGTGGAAAAATTTCCAACCGAATTTGCTAGGATTCATCCTGCAGTCCTACAACACGGCGGGCTTTTTGATCAGCGAGAATCCAAAGAAGAGTTAGCCATTGCCTCCACGTTCGGCGTCGTTTCCGCCATTATTCGTCAAAAACTTAAAGCAGACGAAAAGGACAAATTCGTCTGGTTGGTGGATGAAATAAATTTCCTGAAGATCGGTGACTAAACAGTGCTGCCTGTAGACAATTCAAGATCAACTTTACATGTAAACTTGCAGGATATCCAAAATATTCAAAAGCAAAAATTAAAGCTTAAACTCTTTTAAATTTAAAGGTCATAACATCGGTCACTGGTGAACGATAATATGAAAATTCTCGCAAAAATTTTGTGCGTTATGTTCGATTCCCTCCAAATTTTGAACAAAGCGTGACAACATTCTAAGCCAATCACTGTGCGAGTTTGAGCTGGACAGCTCGCGACTTGAATACATGACGTGTTTTCAAAAACCTTAAAA